>LUCM01011065.1:6065-18411 GCA_008360955.1 Fasciolopsis buskii
AAAGTTGGGGTCCGAAAGACATCGTCATGCTGGCTGGAGACACTGAAGAAGTATGGCAGTGAACCGTGAAACAGTTGCAATCGTGTTGTATCATTTTCTATCGAATCAGAAATGACTGAAAACATGGCGTTTGTACAGTTAAACTGTGTATCCGTGTGTTTGCTAGCTTTGAGCATATCTTATAGTTTCCTGCTGGTTTGGTCCACCTCTGTTTTTGGTGGAATTCACTTCTTTTATAGGAAACGGTAACTCTGGGAAGACAAGCGCCAGTGAGCTTGCCTGTGGCTTTTTAACCGCTGAAACGATGATGATGAGTTCCGCTCTCTTTACTCAAACCTGTTCTCTTTCTGTCCCAACCCATTCTGTCTGTGCCCCTTCTGCCTACCATGAGTATCTCCATGTATAACACACCCGATACGCGCAACGATTGTTTATTGTCAAATAGTGGTAGTAGATGGTTTTCAGTACTGTAGCTCAACATTTTCTCAAGCGTCGTCAGTCTCTGAATCTCAGTTTCTTCAATATGCGCACTTAATGCAGGCTGCCAACAGGCGTGTTGGTGGCTCTGACAGTGGACTCACTTCGATGATGTCTGCCTAAGTGTGGAGCCAAGTAAAATTTTCGCGTACTGATGTATTTGCTTCGAAATTCTAGGATTGCGAGCGTTGAGATGAGAGGAGTTCTTGCTAACTTGCGTCTCAACGTATCGTTTGGTTATAGAATATTGTGTTTCGCACTTTAGGAATGTACGATTTGCAGCTCAAGTCTGGAATCTTGTGTCGGTCAAAGTGTTTGGGGGGGAAAATGATGAAGTAATAGTCATTGAATGTGTAGTATAGGCTTAGGCTCAGCCCTTATAACTAGCATTTAATTCCCGCAGTCAAAAGTCCGCTGTTAATTTGATCAGGTCTGTGCCATGAGATGGGTGACCAAGCGCTTATCGTTGGGCTGTCCGAAAGGATTAGGTGAGTGGTTTAATTGCCTAGGTGTTTGATTTTTGCTACATCTAGTTCATATTACTTCATTCCCAACAGACTGGTCGCCACATCTTGATCAGCTTTAAGAGTGTATGACCGAGTCTTTACGTGAACCTGGTCTATTGATCCTTGATTGCTTGGTGAAGTGCAAGAGTCTATGATCATTTAGTTGGGTAGACAGGTGATCATATTTAACTGCACAAGGTTAGTGAAAATCAGCTTTTGTGATTCGAGGAAAGCTCGGCGTATAGTGTTGGGCTTCTCTGCTATGACCGCGTTGCCTGACGACATCAGTAACAGACAAGGTAGAAGCACTTGCTCTCTTACGTTCGTGTGAGACAATTATTCTATTTCTGCAATTTATCGTAGTTGATATTACCGATACCATCAAGTTCGGTCGTCGCATCGTGCGTCACGATGTGCTCTTAGCTCGACATGGATGTTTTTATTTTGAGTCTCTAGCTATGGTTGGCTTCCCAATCGGTGGGTTTATTCCGGTGTGGCGCAAGTGATCGTTGTCCTATGATAGCTGTAGATGCATAATTCTGTGTGATCACGTATCTGATTTGAATGTCTCTCTTGAATCTCAGTAGGAGCGTTGATAGTTTTGTATGCTAGTCGATGTTTCTTGGAGAGTACGTTAAAGATGGCCATCTGTATGGGTGGTGTTTTAGCCACCGAATTCCGTGAATTTGATAACTGAGTAGTGGTCTTTGGTGAATCGAGTTTGTGATGCTGTTTTGGGCCTGTTATCAAAGGAGCGCTACGTCCAGAAATTTGTCTCGTAGTAGATTACTAAGGGAAACTGCGTTGGCGAGGCAGCATATGTAGAGGCTTCTGAATGGTATCTAAATGTAAGCGAGTGTTGAGGGATAGCGTGTGGGTCAGCCGTAATTTTCGTCTTTGCTGGTGGATTTCTTGTGGTCCGAGGAGTCTGAGGCTTCATCAAAAACCATGGATCTCGCAGAGCTCGTCCGCTCGGGCGGAGCCTAGAGGAGCAAACCTCCAGGTGATGTTTAACTGTTGCAGGAAGTATGAATTTATGTGGAGTGTCGTCGAGGCTATGATTTGTAGTCGGTATTGCTATGTAAGGTATCTGTTTGCGGGGGAGGTTGCAGGCGTCAGTTGACATAAGCCTTAGGAATGACCGCGAAAGCTGGTGGGTTAAGGTAGCCGAAAGAGATGGAAAATGGCGTCCGCTTCAGGTAACAGTCAAAGGGGCTGTTTAGTTACGGTCTGTGGCAGAGCTCGTGGGAGTCTTTTGAGCATCCGTCGTTCAGTCTCTGTGTTTGGAATGTGATGTCAGTGGTGCGTATTGGATGACTGGAAGTAGCTCTATCTCATGTGTGGAGACGAGGAAAGACTGGGACGCGGTTTCATTTGGGGACAGTAGTCTCAGTGGTTCAATGGGCTCGGTTTAAACTGACCATACCCACCGTATTTCCTATCGTGACGTCTGTGAGACTGCAAATCCTGGGAGGTGATCATCTTGATCCCCCAACAAGGAAGTGGAAGTGCAGTCGAATATTCGCTTTGAAGAGGGAAAAAGCTGTCGGTCCCGACGACCCTCCCTATTCTTTTTCAAAATGAAGTGAAGAAGCTTGCTGATGAAAATACTTTATTTTCTCCTTGCTTCCATGATAATTGGAACGAGGAGCGATGCCCTGAGTCCACTATCCGCTCATCAGTGGGGTAGTCACTGATTATACGTCTTTTACTTTTTTTTCCAAATGGGTTCGAGGATGTTACTCGAGTTTGAAGTGCACGCTTCAGCACTCATCGCAATTGAGAACGCGTTATAGTGCGAACAAAGCTCACTTTTCGTTTTGTATTTCTGCCATAATGTAGTATGGTCTGGGTGGCTTAAGGGAAATGCCGGTTTGCAGTTAGTTTATATGTTCCAGATATTTCAATTTAAGAATGTGTTCGTTTCTGGATAATGTGCGCGTTTGCACCGAATTGTGCTGTGTTGTTCTTGATCATTTGTACCCATTAGGTTGTAGGCTTGTTGGATATGACAGTGTGAGGAAGTTTAAGTGGTCTGGATGTGTTTGGTCATAGGGGGTAGGTGTCGATAGGGTCTGCGACAAAGTGAATAACATCCCACCCGCCACCAAGCCCAAGACCCGGTCATAAGCACGACCACACCCACAAAAAACGCTACACACAACCCCAATTTTGGCTTTGTTGCTTTCCCTTTAAATTAGATAGGAGGCTGTGAAGTTCTGAGTGGTAACAACCGGATGTGGGCTGAGGAGGTAGTAATATTCCCCACGCGAAATGAACAGGCCGAGTATTAGCGAGGGCTCCAGTGCTTACGTTGTCGCCGGCGTTTGCGGGGTTCCGATCCAGGCTTGTTGCACAATTTTGTTGCGAGGGCTGGGACTTCGAAGACGTCGCGACAACGACTATCGCCGCCCTAGCGATACTGTGCGTACTTCCTCGGACTTGATACTGTGTCTTTGGCGACTCCAGTGGATCATGATTACCAAGCAATGTCGTAGTGGTCTCCAACTCGTAAAGGGAGGATGGCGCCATAGGGAGTGTTGTGTGATAAACCTAGGTTGCGAGGCATCGTTCGGTAATTCGCACGTACCTTTTTCAAGATGGTCTGTCGGGTGTAGGTTTTACGGTGTGACTGTACTACGTCTCCTATTCTAATGATTCGCTGTAGTAGGTGAGCGTTCACTAATGGTGTCTTCGTCGTTCTTGTTCTTTTCAAATTCGTCTTGGCCAGAAGGTACAAATGGGGCGCACTTATTTGGATAGTTGGGGTTTTTTAATACAGATGTATGGTAAAAGGTGTGGCTTAGGTGGCGTCGGTTTTGATTCCGAGGGTGAGCAACTATTGGAAGAAGCCATGTGGAGGCCAACAGATGACGTGGCAACGTGGGATGAGCAAATGTACAGCGAAGTTAGGTAAGTTTGGTGTCTCACGCCTTCGTGGTTGGGGTGCGAAAGATTTATCGACTTGCTGGCTGGAGACACTGAAGAATATGGCAGTGAACCGTAAACAGTGTCGATCGTGCTGTCATTTTCTATGGAATCAGACTGACTGAAAGTACATGTGCGTTTATACATTCAAACTGTGTTCCGTGTGTTGGTTACTGCAGCATTCTTATCTTTTCCCACCTGTGTAGTTCCACTCTCTGTTCTTCTTGAGTATTCACTCTTTTTTACAGAAACGTGTAACTCTGGGAAAAGGCATCGGTCAGTTAGGCTTGCCTCCTTTTTCTGACGCTGCTTGATGTGGTTAATTAATTGGCCCTACCTCCGAATGTTTGATCAGTCACTTTCCCCTTGACGGGGCCCTTTCCCCATTTTGGGTTATAAATTAATTTTATTAATCTGTCCAAGTGCAAGGCAGTGCAACCCTCGGGCTGCTGAATTTCACCGGGTTTCATGCACATCCACGTGCACTTTCCGTAAAGTAGGTGGCCGTTCGGTTAAATTCATCGCTTTGCATCGCCTCTTATTGTTCCAGCGTTTTCCTCGCTTATTTCGTATAAACGTCTCATGAACAACGACAACTTCCTGTATTTAGGCTGATTCAGCCTGCTGTCTGTTTTTTTATGACTACTCAGTGCCATGATGTCTTGCCACTACTTTGCGCGTTTTCTTTTCCTTCACAGCCCTTCGTCTGGACGCTTCTTCCGAGGCTACCATTCAATTTTCTGCAGTCTACGCAGTCCTGACTGTGCCCTGTGTTTATTTGATTGCTCCAAACGGGAGGGCGTTGGATGTCAAACTTGGAACATTTACCAAGTCTGACCTAGTCGACTGGATTAACGAAAAAGCTAAAGAATCCCGTTAGTTCGGCCTATTCTGCTGTGAATTTTTCCCAAGAATTTCATCACGCAATGATTTTTCTTCCTAATTCAATTTACACTGTTCTGATTTACGTTTACGAACAAATGTTACTCGTTGGTAACTGCTCGCTTCCGCTTGAATCTGCGGTCGAAGCGTTCACTCTAAAATACGACTATAGGCGTAAATGCGGAGCACTTCATTTTTGTTTTGAGACTTGCTGACATTAGCAATTTATGATTGAAGTGACTAGGTAGACAATGATATTCCAATTGTTAGATTTTCACTGACCGCGGCACTCAGCTATGTTCTCCAGTGCGTGCAGCCATCCAATGAGCACGTCTCATGGATCTCAACTCGATAGCCTTTCTTCTACTGCGGACAGTCCATTGGTGTAGGTTTTCACACCTTGTTGTCATATCAGCGGCTGCCTGATCACCTCGACTCGAACTTTTCCCTTTTTCTCAGGATTTCCGCCGGAAACCTTTTTCCCTTGTTGTCTCGCTCACGCGATATATTAACGAAAACTCGGCGAGCATAAGTATAAAGCTGACGACTGTAAGTAGCGGAAGGTTGGCTGAAGAACTAGTTTGGAAAAAGAATTGTAACTGATTTTGATCCTGACCGACACAATTTCGATTATTTCCGCTTTTTGTCGACCATCGTTATTCTTGTTATTTTGCCCTAATGTAACCCCACGGATTTCTTCAATGGACAGCCGTGGCACTCTATGTTGCCTAGCCTTCCTAGGTATAAAAATATCACACTGTTAGTACGTACAGTCGTGCTTGTCAGTGGCCGCTTATTTGGTGAGGATGATCACGTCATATGCAGTGGTAACTACTAACTTGGTGGCCGTTCTTCTGTCATCAACCTGGATGACATACTAAACAAGCATTTTCGGAGTGTGAATAAATCAAACCTCTGTGCTGTCCTGCTATAGATTCTGGTTCCACCTCAAACTGGTCGTCAATTTTGATACACGATGTTCTTGATCCTCCTTTCAGTCACGAGTGTTACTCATCCCACGAGAATTATCCCCGGACCTGTATGGTTTTGTTTCTCCCCTGAACATAAAATGCACTTTCGGTGTTAATAACCAAGATTCGACCGATGCGAAGTAAATCTAGATCAGATTCTCAGGCAATGTGATTTCCTGGATCACGAAAGACATGCGAATCCCCATCATACGATGTCAAAGAACACTGCAAATTGTGTATTGGATGCACTCTTCTAGGACTTTAGACTCAAAAAGTATTTCAAATCCATTTGCTCCCAAAACAAATCACCTTTTGAACCTGTCTCATTGGTAACCGAATGTGGTACTGCTGAATATCTTGACCACCGTGATGGTGATGGTCAAATGTATTCAGCATCCATCGTCCAAAAAGTCTGGGGCTCCAGTTGGAGATCCACCGGCCACTTTAGCGGTATACGGCAATTTGCTGCCGTTCAGCTCATTACCACACCTGGCCTAATGAGACCTTATATGTGGTTCCATGTCACTTCAAGTTTCAGCGTTACGGTTGCCAATTTCCTCGTCCATCCTCCGTGAAATGGACCGTTCTTTTAATATACCTCAAGTGTATCTAGATCTGGAAATACAATGAAGGATATTCACGATTCTAACTGCCTTAACGTTCATCAGCGTCGGAATCGGACAAAAATCGGAAGGCAGAGGCTTTAAACTTACACGTTATCAGACTTTTAAATTGAATGAAGTCTGAAAAGAATCAGTATTAAAGAATACGACAACTGATAACCATATTGGGTCTATCTAAAGGGAAAGCTGTGCTGTTGACACTATCGATCACTTCTTCAGCTGTGATTGGTTCTTTGTACATGGTTTTCCTCAGACATTCGGCATGGTTCCTCAAATCGTATCGTATATATTCGGTCGGCCTCATCTGAAGTGGCTTCACTAGGGAATACAGCAATGGAAAAGCAACATGGGAGTATTTTTGTGCTTCCGTTGTTCACCATTGTAGGATAGCAACTTGCTTTCGTCCAGCTCGTTAACTCCTGACCTAATAAAACCTTGTCTTCATCGTTCCGCGTTAAACAACAATGCAAGCCTCACTGACCGATGCCTTTCCCCAGAGTTACACGTTTCTATAAAAAGAGTGAATATTCAACGAGAACAGAGAGTGGACCTACACTGGCGGGAAAAGATAAGAATGCTGCAGTAACCAACACACGGAACACAGTCTAACTGTAAAAACGCACATGTTCTTTCCATCATTCCGATTCGACAGAAATTGACAACACGATCGCCACTGTTCATGGTTCACATTCATATTCTTCAGTGACCCCAACCAGCTAGTTGACCGGCCTTTCAGACTCCAATCACGAGGTCTCGAAACACTTATTTTGCCCAAGTTCGCTGTGCATTTTCTCATTCCACGTTGCCACGTGATCTGTTGGCCTTCGCATGGCTTTTTCCATTCCTTGGGAGGAACCCAAAATAGGGCACGATATGGTAGACGAGTGTTCGCCATATACAACACGACCGAACCAGCGGAGTCTACTGAGTTTTATGCGCTGAAACAAGCTATTCTCAGAATTGGTACCTAGTACTAGATTCCGCAATTCAACTTTACTCAGCTCGCCACTCCATCCAATCCTAGCGATAATACGTAGACACTGGTGGTCGAGAACCTCCAATCGACGAACATCTGCGGTACGCACACGTCATACCTCGCAACCGTGCAACAGAACTGATCGCACTGCGGCGCAGTACACACAACCTTTCAACTTCAGTGAAATATCACCCCAAGTGCTTCAGTCCAGCGTAAGCTGCCCGAGCCTTGTATATATCTGCGCTCACCCTCACTACTGTGCTACCATCGTCCGACACACAGCCACCAACATAGGTGGAACAGTTCACAATCGTTATTTCTTCTCCATTCAGCGTTAAATTCGGCGCTGCTGTTGTCCAGTCCTGTAACAGCACTCTGCGCTTTGAAGGTGCAAAGCACATGCCAAACCGAGCAACCGATCTCGACAGTCTATCTAGTGCGTGTTGTGACCACTCCAAGTTTCGGACTCAGTTTTCGGTCTCCTCCTCCCTGCCCTCTTCTCGGTCTAGTGGGGCATTACGGCTTTGGGCATGTCCTTTCACTCCGCTCATACTTCAAACGTTGTTAAGAGGCACATGGCGTATGTAGACCGTTATTTGATAATCCATCGGTATTGCTTCACTTTTGGTTGTGTCTGATAGCTCGACAAACCCCATTGATCACTGTCTTTCTCGCCAAGTTGCATATTGCTATAGCAAGGGTGAATACCCGGGGGCGATGAGTCGGGTGCGATCGATTTTCTCCCTTTCAATAGTCGAACATTCGATTCTTTTTCCAGTTCCGTGTGCTGTTCAAACGGCCAACTGCATTGCTCGGTTGATGCTTTCTACTCGTAAGGGATACTAACATCCGGATCAGACGAACGTCGTACGGCGAACCAGGTTTGCAGTTTGTGTGTGTTGTAGAGCAAAAACAGGCACTAGAACTATGACCTACAGTTTTGAGCAGAACCGGTCCAGCGGTATGATCAACCTGACTTAAAGTGCCTGCGGAATTTGAGTATCATGTTGCTGTGGGACGCAAACTGTCACAAATTTGTGCTAGACAGGACTAAACGATTGTCTTCACAAAACCTGGAGAAGCCCGTCCCGTTATCTGTAGGCTGAGCCAGTACGGCGCAAAGTCCATGTGAGCAGACTTCTGATGAACTAACTTCTTCAGCTTTTCTATTAAAATCCGCCGCAGCGCTGCAGTGTCAGAGCCTTTGCTCCTACGAACAAGAAAGTCAGGGTCGTCGGTGCTATCGTCTATTGGAACATATGCCAAGATGACGAACACTCCTCGTCTTTGAATGCCAATCGACTCTTGTAGCCATACGATACATAGACGATTATACACCTAGATTCAGTCTAAAACAGCAGCTTCAGCCTTGTCACTCAAGGTTGTTCCTGCAGCTGGAACTGTTCTGCCTTCTGATGTGAAGAGAAATACGTTTGAGATATTTGGGGCACCTAGCCGAGTTGCACTATTCCATTCCGAAATTCCTGTCTCACTGAACCTTCTGTGAGCATTGTACTTGCATACTTGTGATCGCGTGACGGTATTTGGTGAACTGTCAGGTTCATTCAAAACGACCAGCGGTGTTCGAGAAAGGTGTCTCATCTCTCCATTCTTGTTTAACTTCTTCACGAACGAGGTAATGAAGGACTCTTTAGGAAGTCTCCAGGATGTAGGGGTCTAACTGGGAAATGGAGAGAAGTTGTGTGAGCTAGATTACGCAGATGACATCGTGTGCCTGTTCGAATGTGCGGACCATTGAGAACGTGTATGAGACAGGCTCTTGAAGTCTGTAGCTCCATTAGGCATGTGGTTTGTACCTTCAAAATGTAAGGTGCTGTTGCAGGACTGGAGGACAGTAGTACGGAACTTCATACTGGATGATGATGAACTAACGATTGTGAACCGTGTCACCTATGTTGGTAGCTGCGTGTCGAACGATGGTAGCACAGTAGTGGAGGTGAGCACGCGTATATACGGGGCTCGAGTGGCGTTCGCTGGACTGAAGCACTTGTGGCGTCGGTCTGATATTTGACTGAAGTTTAGAGGTCGTGTGTACTTTGTGGCAGTGTGTTCAGTTCCGTTGTGTGATTGTGAGACATGGAGTATGCGTGTGGGAGATGTTCGTCGGTTGGAGGTTTTGATCATCTATGTGTGCATAGTATGGCTAGGATTGGAGTTGGTGGCGGAGTGAGCAGTGTGGAGGTTAGGAATCTCGTACGGGATGCTGGTTTTAAAAATGGCTTATCTTGACGTATGAAGCTTAGTGTGGTAGTGGTGGTAACGGCGGCGGCAGTAGCAGTGGTGGTAGTAGTGTTTGTATTAGTAGCCGTGGTGGTAGTAGTATTTGTATTAGTAGCCGTGGTGGTAGTTGTAGTTGGTTGGTTGGGTCATGTTGCTTATTACGAATGCTGATGTTTCGTGTCGTGCCCTATTTTACGTTCCTCCCACGAAGTGAAAGAATCCTTGTGGAGGTCAGCCGATGACGTGGCAGCGTTAAATGAGAAAATGTACAACGAAGTTAGGTAAACTGTGTGTGTCTCATGTGTTCGTGTTTGGGACTCGAACAATCCGTCAACTGGTTGTTTAGAGACAGTGAAGGAGATGACAGTGAATCGTGAACAGTGGCGATCGTGTTGTCATTTTCTGTCGAATCAGACTGACTGAAAGAACATTTGCGTTTGTACATTTAGACTGTGTTCCGTGTGTTGGTTACTGCAGCATTCTTATCTTTTCCCACCTGTGTAGTTCCACTCTCTGTTCTTCTTGAGTATTCACTCTTTTTTATAGAAACGTGTAACTCTGAGAAAAGGCATCGGTCAGTTAGGCTTGTATTCCCATTCACTGATTTATGAAGTTGATGTTCATTTAGCATTGTGTGAGCGCTAAACGGATTTGTCGGCCAGACTGTATGAATGTACGCATGTTGAAGGAGCCGAGATTTAGTGGCGGACCGGGTTTGTGAATATATATGTTTATATATGTATATTTATATATATATACGAGCTGCTATCAACGAACTGTTGCAAATGCTGCTCATGTTATCAGCGGGAACATCCGAAGGAGATGGTTAGGGGCTAAAGCCGGGTTCAATAAAACCCTATCTCTGATTATTCACTGCTTTAGCCATCGTGCTTACAATCGATCCGCTGTTCCATCGGGTCCGATGGGAGAGGCCTGTTTAGTTCAACATGTCCCGATGCTTACTGACTATCCAATACCCAGAGCTGATGTTTACCTAAACATCTGATCATGAAGAACAGAAATTGATTCTGTTTAATTTTTCTTATGTTTGAAGAAACAGATTCACTTGGTTCCCAACTTCCCTTTCCCATTCACTGTCCTCATTTTCTATTTTAGCATCTGATATTCGGCTTAATTCCGAACCGGAATCGAAATCAAAGCAGGTAACCATCACACCAGTCCAGTCTACGTCAAACACTGTGGCTCCGGCCGACATTGATGGGGCACGAAGTCTTACTGCTGAAGATAATTGTACCGCAAACGCCTCTCCAAAACCACTAGAAGAACGTGTCAAACAAGTACAACAATTACTTGAAGCCAAACGGCGTATGGAAGCCGAGGAGGAAAAGAAAAAATCAATTGAAGCTGAAATTTCTCGTCGAGAAATGGGCAAAGCTATGCAGGATTTCAAGGTAGTTGTCACACGGTCGTAATATTTCTTTCTGTTTTGTCTTCATGGCTCCGTTATCCTTAATACTACTGTTATGTCGGCCCAGTCACATGTTATTAGTCGTTGATGGACTTCTGTTCTCTTGGAATTTACTGTAGATGCCCTTACCTCATGCGTACTTTGATCCTAACTCACTGACTGTTGCATATTGGTCAAGACCATTGTGCCTTTGTTTGTTTTACGAGGCTGACCCAGACTGTGTACTCATTCGGCCGCGATCAAGAGTGACTCGCGGACTGATATCAGCACTTACATTTCTACTGTGTACAGATCACGAAGTAACCGCTTTAAGGGCTTACAATCCTCTTTACTCACTGTTTTTCACATTATATATATATATATAATCCCTGAGTATAAGTGTGCAATGAGGCAGCTTGTTTATTTGTTGCCAAAATACAGTTTGACATAAAGAATTAACAGTCGATACGTGTTGTAGTATTTTGCACAAATCGCGTACCACAGAACGCCTTGCAAAAGACGAACACAGTGAGAAAAAAGAAAGACAGAGAAACAGTGTGAAACATTCACCACACCTGCTTGTACTCTCACTCCATATCCACGTCACTGGCCATCCATTAGGATCCTTGATCCATTTATAAACTTGGTATTACCCGATTGCCCAAACCGAAGTAGGCGGTTGATTTGGCGAATCCTACCCCGAACATTTGACCAAATAGTCGAACACAAGGCAGGAAGACGATCTAAGGTCAGGCACATCGTTGGGGGCTAAGGATTGAATGTTCAGTTCACACTCCTCGGATGGGGCTAGACATCCTAATTGACCGTTACACTCCGCTACCACAGATGCCGGTGAGTACAGTGTCTTATGCTTCGTACGCCACCTGTGGTTGGTTTGGAATAAGATCGACCATACTGCAGTAAAATACCACTCGCGCGGTTCTGTCCAGAAATGTAGATTTTACTGGACCACATACGTTGATTCGGACCGTGCACTAACTTTAATACAGCTCAACGGCCATCGACGCAGGCCACAAACTCGATTGGCCGTGAAGAGTCTATGAGATTCGGCTGTTCACAGCAGCTATGAGCAGAAACTATCAGAGGAACTAAGAATTGCGACGAGCAGCAATGTAGACGATCAGTGGGATCAAATTAAGCAGGCTATGCATTTGGCAGCAAATTTCCCCTGTGGTCCTAGATCTAGTGTTCATCAAAAACACTAGATCTCGCAAGGGTCGCTGAGCCTAATGGAGCAAAAACGCCAGGTGCCTAACTGCAAGGAAATGAATAAGATGCGTCGGCAGTTGCAGCGTCAGTTGACCATAAGCCTT
>LUCM01011065.1:19306-82022 GCA_008360955.1 Fasciolopsis buskii
ACTCTTTAGGAAGTCTCCAGGATGTAGGGGTCTAACTGGGAAATGGAGAGAAGTTGTGTGAGCTAGATTACGCAGATGACATCGTGTGCCTGTTCGAATGTGCGGACCATTGAGAACGTGTATGAGACAGGCTCTTGAAGTCTGTAGCTCCATTAGGCATGTGGTTTGCACCTTCAAAATGTAAGGTGCTGTTGCAGGACTGGAGGACAGTAGTACGGAACTTCATACTGGATGATGATGAACTAACGATTGTGAACCGTGTCACCTATGTTGGTAGCTGCGTGTCGAACGATGGTAGCACAGTAGTGGAGGTGAGCACGCGTATATACGGGGCTCGAGTGGCGTTCGCTGGACTGAAGCACTTGTGGCGTCGGTCTGATATTTGACTGAAGTTTAGAGGTCGTGTGTACTTTGTGGCAGTGTGTTCAGTTCCGTTGTGTGATTGTGAGACATGGAGTATGCGTGTGGGAGATGTTCGTCGGTTGGAGGTTTTGATCATCTATGTGTACGTAGTATGGTTAGGAGTGGATGGAGTGGCAGAGTGAATAATATACAGGTGAGGAATGTAATAAGTGATGTCGGCTCTTAGAATACTTTTTCATCGTATGAAACTTGGTAGTTTACGCTGGTTGGGTCACGTGTTGCGTATGTTGATCACTCGTCTGCCAGTTCTTGCTCTATTTCTTATTCCTTCCAAGGAATGGAAGAAGCCTTGCGAAGGCCAACAGATAACGTGGCAACGTGGAATGAGAAAATGTACAGCGAACTTTGGTGTCTCGAGACTTCCGAATTGGAGTCTAAAAGGCCGGTCAACTAGCTGGCTTCAGACAACGAAGGAGATGACAGTGAATCGTAAACAGTGGCGATCGTGTTGTCATTTTCTGTCGAATCAGACTGACTGAAAGAATATGTGCGTTTGTACATTTAGACTGTATTCCGTGTGTTGGTTACTGCAGCATTCTTATCTTTTCCCACCTGTGTAGATCCACTCTTTTTTCCCCATGGATATTCACTCCTTTTATAGAAACGTGTAACTCTGGGGAAAGGCAGCAGTCAATGAGGTTTGCCTTGCTGATAAACGCTGAATGATAATTGCGATGATGATGATGATGATGATGTTACACCAGCAGTAACCGGGTGGTGTCAGCATAGCCTTGACTGGCAATGAGATGTCAGGATAATCTCTTCGTAATATCTTTCCCACCGTGTTTTTCTTTTTGCTTATTTCACTTCTCTTTTGCTCATCGTATTGCTGCGTTTTTTGTTTCACCTTAGGAGCGTCAGCGAGCAACAGAAATTGAGGAGGCCATCGCTCAACGACGTAAGGATGAAGTTGAGGCCAGGCAACTTCGTGAACGACTCCGGCAACAAATTGAGGATGATCGTCGCGCTAAACAAGAACGTTCACAACTGATGAACTCGACAAACGAGAACGGTCCGGCTACTTCAGCTTGCGTTTTAAACCGACCATTCACGAACACGGCCAACGCGGCCAATGACACTCAGGTACGGAATATTGTCTCCCATCAGCATTATTCTGTTTTGTGCATCGGTCAGTTGAATTTGTTCAGTCGTCGTGTAGAATGAGCATCAAATTGTTAACTGTGAACCGCGGATGCAGTTCCAAAATGTCCTTGCTTTGCTTACTATCTCACATCATCGTCTACTCAAAAAAGAAAAAAATAACAAAATGGTAGAAGAACGATTGTAAAATACTTAACTGATCAATCATGTTTATCAGGAAAAATTTCGAATTCAAGAACCTCACTCACTTCTGCGCTGGTCCTTACCACCTGTTGCCCCCAACCATCACTTCGGAGGATCTCGTGGACTCCAACCCGGCAGTCTAACTAAACCTACACGAGCCAGTCCACCGATTAAAGCTTTAATGCCTTTTTGTCGTATGGTTGACTAATCGCCTCGACCCATCTTGCAACCATCACTTGTACACGGAGACAGGCGTTCGGTACGCATGCGCAAAACATCTCAGCTATCTTAATCTATTCACATTCATCGCCTTTTCTAAAGATTGCGTAGTTGGTCCCATGACTTTGCATCTAACGTCCTAGTTACTGACAAAGTCCCTCACCTCGTTTTACCAATACTGCGGCAATAATAATGCTTAAGTCTTCGCATGTCTTCCGTCCTCAACGGCAATGTTTCTCAACCCTATAGGAGAACTTCTTTTACTTCTGCTCTGCAGACTTGATCTTAGGTCGATAGATGGACGTCGCCGGGAAACCACAGATGCTTCAAATTGATAAATGCTAGCTGAACTTCCTGATCAGATTTTCACGTGGTCCGAAACGGCGCACGTAGCGTTTGAAAAGTCGGTTGATTTCTTTGTTTTATTGGCTAACTGATAAGTCCCCGAGCTAGACCAGACAGGAATCACCAAGCATAATCATACATGCGTGTTTGTTTTACCAGATAGTGGCGCATCGCGCAATGCACTAAACCGCATGAAACGGCATGATTGAAGGGTCATAGGTCAAGAGGACTATCTGTTCACGGTGTGATTGATTAACTTCCTAATACCACAAACGTTGTCCCTTGTGAAAAACTGTTACGTACCCTAGAAAAACTCACGCTTGCGTTACCAACGCTCATCAAATCATGATAGTTAGGCACAAGTTTCACTTGCACTCAGATGTATTTTTCACTGATCATTGGTAGCTTGCCATACACACATGCAGTAGCGGGTATCTTCAGTATCTGAATCGTAAAACGGATAACGTACGGTCACTATTGATTTAGTGTTCCGGTTGCAGTGCTGCCTTCAAAATCCACTACAGTCTACTGTTATCGAAAACGGAGATAACAGTAACACTGTTTCAATTACGCTTTCAATTCTCAAGGTTCGCTTACAAATACGACTTGTCGAGGGTGGTCACGTGGTTGGAAAATTCGCCCCCGGAGATACACTGACCGGTGATGTTCGTGGTTGGTTGTATAGGTTGTCTCGTGATGAGCCAGATGGTACGGGAGAATTACCGTCGGTTGAGGACCAAACGCGGAAAAAGTTATTGGATCTGTGCACAAATGGATTTCGGTTCAGACAACTTCATCCGGCAAAGTGAGTTCATGCCCACAACAACGGGTTTAGATTTCCGCCTGGTCGTGAGTTACCAAAAGCATGTCATATGTAGTGAAACAAAGCTGTCTGTGATGTCTACGCGAAAGCTGAATTCATCCGGTTAATAGTATAATAAACTAAATGATGTAACCTTGTCTGGCTGAATGTTGTTTGAACTATATCCTCGAATTTTTTGCCTCCTGAGTGCAAGTTGACCGGTTGATTTGAGGATTATACGTGAAATGTATATTTCGAAGGGTAATCACTCAAGCCTTAAAACATCCGGAAGTGGTCAAATAGATTAATCGTCTGTCACCGAAGAGCTCAGAGGTTTGGAATCCCGGATCTGCCGGTCTTCTTGGTGGTGGTAGACAGCAACTCGCTGTCCTCCAGCCCCTTATCATACCTGAACCAATGAAACCTTGTGTGATTCTGTACCCCCCCCCAAGTTTCAAGGTCAAGGTGGGCCCTAGTGGCTGCGGGATATGTTTCTTCCGCTGCACTCATGCCTCAATCACGCCATAAGAAAAAAACAGTGCCGCACACTACTTGCAAGTTATTGTAAGATATCTGTATATGTAATGTGATTCACTTTTTCTAATGCGCCGTGAGAAGTATGCCAATTTCGCACAGAATCGTCGTCAGTTGCCCACATTGCTGTTGTTTATTACGTGGGTCACGTATGAACATAGTGGAAGTAACGTGCCCCGTAGTGGCTATGATCCACTACACGGGTGAGGATTGGGGCCAACATTGAATCATACAACACTGGAAAACTCAAAGCAAGATCGATACCCGTAGATGCAGCAACAAGCAGAATGAAATGAGATCCGCTGTTTGTCTGTATTCAATGGGCATAGCTTCATACCTATTAAACATTCAGAATATTATTCCGATTTCCATTTATTCGATTAGCAGTGACATTTTTTGAGGCAACCATTAGTGCATCATACCCCGTGACTGCTACTGAGTAAACTGTCGAACGATCATGTGACGCACTCAAAAGTGCTAAGTTAAGATTGAGTAACCTGATTAGACCATGTGCGATGTACGACTCACTCAGGAATATAACCACTTAATCCTAGGCGATAGTTATAAAATGATCATCAAATGCTTGAAAAACGTAAGAGAAACCCCAGAATATATTTTCCATAAACCCCAACCTTGTCGCCTCCCAACAAGGGACTAAATTTTGCACCATTAATGCCCAAATTATGTAATTACTTCCTGCTTTCCATGTAACCTGTTTTCAGTCTCAGTATTTGTAAGTAAACGGTTCTCCCAACTCATTCTTTTCTATGGCATGCTTGAAGCATGAGTGTAGTGAAAGGGGCACGCGCCATAACCACTAAAGCCCCCTACATGACGGGGGGGGCGGTAACCGTGACCCTGAAACTTGGAACGGCAGGCACCTGCGTTAGGTCTCATTAGGTCAGGTGTGTTAACGAGCCGGGCGACAATGAGGCTGTCTATTGCCGTCAAATTCTAGTTCCCAACTTGGCGATAGCCACCAGGGCTAGGGTTAGAATCGTGTAAACAGGTAAGGGAAATTGACCTATCCGAAATAAAACCAAAATCCCAATCCCCTCTTGTTTTATTCGTTTCATCTTTCGGGGACATGCCTAAATCGAATCATTTTTCTATTCGTTTCCAGCTGCAGATCTAGGGTCTTTCCTTTGTGTCTGTAATGGAAGCGAGGGGTGTTCTGTAATTTAGCTTTGTCTACAACGAATAGCGTTATTCGTCTGTAATGGTTTATTTTTTTCGTTTGAAATCCGATTGGTGACATATATGAGGATAGACTGAACAATTTAAGTAATAACGAAAACTTCTTAAATTGGAATAGCAGACTTAGCCCGACTATCTGGTTCGCTGAAATATCGCAATTGAAAAGTTGTCTTAGCAAAATATCCTACTAGTCTGCAGCGGGATACAACATCTTACCTAACGTGAATAATCACACCGCAGAGCTGCTCATCTTACATTTTTATGGCTGTTCTATCTTCTCATTGGCAAATATGTGGATATTGTCTAACAAAATTCTTCGGCATAGTTCACGATGCAATATTCGTAAGTACCGTTTGTTTTTTTGTCCCGGGGTTACACTCAATCTTTGCGAGCCTAAATACAGCATGTAAGGCGGTGTAGGTGTGTATCAGACCACCCAGGTGCCAGCAGTGGTTCAGTTTGATCACCTGTAGAAAAATGTGTTGAGCAGAAAGAAGAAGGCAAGCTTCAATGCCCGTATTTGGTGTTGGACCAAATGTGCTACGTAGCACTGCAGTTCACGGACTCACGCGACGTTTTTATCTGAAGGGTATTAGCCGGGCAGAAGCTTACTATATCTTCTAGTTCTCCCGATGCTCGTCTGCGATCCCCATGTTCACGACTAGCTTCTATTTCGGTAGTTGACCTGTTTCCTGCCTACATGTGTCCTGAGGATCAATTAGCATGCAGCTCCCCTCTACCGGGTTCTCAGGCGAGTGATTCGATTTTTTTCGGTTGCTCATCATTATCGCTTTTCGTCGTTTGTAAAAAGGGGCTCTCGAAACACCAATAGCATGCACAGAAGCAGGTATTATTTTGATGGTTTATACCCATAGGTGGCCAGACAATTTCTAGTTCAGACCAGAAATTCGAGACAAAACAAAATTGTAATGTGTACCAGTAATATCAATTATTGACAATAGCGCCGGAAAGGACACAGCAAAACTGCAGAATAAAGAACTCCTCAAAACTGTATGATTTGCTGTTCTCTCGATCACAAACAAACATTCATTTTTATAGTTTCACGATTCGAACAGGCTATATTTTGTTAATCAATCCTTTTTTCTGGATTTCGTGATTGCTTACCGTGCAAGCTCAGTCAACATGACTAATCTTTATTGCACCCCAAGATTTGCAAATTGAATCTAATTACTGACACTTTGTTAGTAACTACTCCCGCACGTCGTTTACTGCATCGTCTGCTCATTCCACAAAAGGCTATTTGCTCCGGAAGACGAAGCCCGTTCGCTAGTTGACCTCGGACTGCATCCATCCGCTGTCCTTGTCCTAATACCGAGCAGGGCGACTAATATGTTCGCAATCCAACCGACCAATGGTAAGTGGTTTTCGAACGCAGTTTGTCTATGTTCTGTTCGATTCAACTGACAAATTGTCGACTGATTAATGCTCTGCGCAGTGGCAACCAATGCCATACTACTTAGTTTGGTAATTTACCGCATATTTCGGACAAAGCAGGCAAACACTGCCAAAAAGGTAGCGTGTGAGTAGCCGAAACTGCTGCAGACAGACGGATAGTTGCTTTGAATCACGAAGAAAAAATAGGATCCTAAAAACCTATTGGACTTTTTAATGTAATGCAATGTCAGCATCTTCAATCGGTTATTGAACAGTCAAAAATGTCTCCTTTCTATTTGTGGTTAGGAAACATTGCTCTTATTCACCGTTTACTCTGATGTACGTCCCAACGGAACGTTTCGAATGGTGCCGCAAGGACTACGGCTTTCCGCATTAGTGGTTAAGATGCGAAAACGAATCTCCGAGTGTGTGAAGACCATGCGGTGCACTATGCCATTTTCCGCATCACTTCGAAACCGTGTCAAAACCAGTCGGAATTGCCATTCGACTTTCATTATGAAATGTCGCTCACATAATTCTGAAACGTGGTCTGTTCCACATTGACACATTTTTGTCAATGTAGTGTGAAAGGTGTACTAATTATCAGCACGTTGCTGTTGATCGTACTCAAAAGTTGGTGGAAAGTACCGTGCCTAAGCAGTAGAATCCTATAATTGGAATGCATTTCTGTTCCACGTAGTCAGCAGATATTCGTGGCAAGGAAAGCGGTGACTACAGCTGACACATCCCGGAAAGATGCTGTGTTTGTTTTCATGTAAAAAGCTGACTGCCCCGCGGTCCTAACAATCGCCCTCATACATACATTGCTGCTTTTCAAACAAATTGTTGTAACTGGTTTTGGTTGATCAAACTGTACATGAAGAACTAAGAAATAATAAATTAAGGATCAGGCGTTTGGTTAAAACAAAACCCGTATCAAAAATGCTTTTTGCATTTGGAAGTATTTACATAACGGAACTTTATAAAATAACTACATAACGCGTTTTCGGGATGCTTTACACCTATCCTTTAGAGTGAGTTGGTCATCTGATCCCTCGTTTGTTTTCATGCATCTCTTCCTTTATAGCTGGATTGTTCTCGAATATTTTTGAGTTTGTTCAATCCGGACTCTCCTCTTTCATCCGGTATGCGTCGTGGATTGTCGGCGGAGTGTACAACCTTGGCTCTGGCCTGATCACGTCTGTCATTCCCCACCGCGGCGGGACTGGTCAGAATGTGCCGTCAACAACAATTAGCACCCCGATCACCACGTCACATACGAATTCGAACAGTAAAAATTCCTCGACTGCACAAAATCGTGCTGTTCGACGTCAGGTTTGTGAATATTTCAATTTGCACAACGTGGACTTTTCCAACTAGGGTATTTCTCGGCGTGGAAATGGAAAGTATTTTTTTCCTTGATTACGAGATCGGGTTCGTGGTTATTATGACTCATCAAATGTGTGCCCCTGATTCTTCCACATTTGACTGTGGGATTTTATGCAGTGTGATTTTCTTTGTCTCCGTTCACTTGCTTAATTGACCATACCTATTGGATTTTTCACACCATCCAATCCCGTATTTAATGAACGAACGGCCAGCTAGTAAATCGCAGTCAAAAATATATCAGTTCAATCTGGTTTGAACAGCCACTAGCCTTGATCCAATGTAGTCTGATGAAGGAACAATTCTAAGGTCATATGTCCGTAGGATTATAAAGATGCAGGGACATTTCCAATGCATCACGCCATCGACTGTGGCGTTTTGCCACATCGTCTAAGGTCTCCAACCATTGAGTTAAGGGTTATTATAGACCTCAAGTCGGTTATTTAACTCATATCTCTCCAATGACTCTATTGACTCATCTTCCAACCGAAATCTTCTCCGAAGATTAAGGTTTATCGAGGATGTTGGGGAACGTCTGATCGCTGTTCTGTATTCTTTTTTCCAGTCACGCAATCTTAGCTCTAGGTCGCTGTCATCCGTCTCCACTATCTAGGAAAAACAAAGCTGGGCTGACAAAATCTTGTTTTATTAAAGGAAAACATTACATATTTATGGACATATTTACGCTTGCGCGACTACCATTACTTTATCGGTGGCCCGTGTCGCGATCTGATTGGTTCATTCCGTTCACTGCACTTCACCTAATTTAGTTTTATCGAATTCGAACCACTCGTCCCGATTGGTTAGCACAACTCACGACAAAACATTCTCAGTTTGCATATCCTTACTCTTACATTCCAGTCACTGTGGTAGCCAATGAGATAATCCCGTCTCCATCTGGTACTACCGTCTACGCTCGTCCGTTGTCTGACACGACCGAAATACATCCACGTCTGTGTATTGATTGCGATTTGTATGACCACCGTTAACCAGTGAGGCACTCCTCCTAAACAGAAGAAGTTCATCACTGTTTCTTCTAACGATTGAGCTCTATGACTAAATACTCTGCGTCTCACCTATGAGTTATCACCTAATCTTTTATCATGTTCGATCGACGCTACGAAGACACTGACATTAAGCCACCGACACCACCCTCACAACTTGTCCCCGCAACAGCCGTGTTTCAGAGTCATACACCATACACCAGGATCATTCTTATTGTTCCATTGTTAACTGGGCTTCTACCAACACTTCGAAGACAATCGTGTTCAAGCTCCGCAAGTCTTCGTACAATGTGATCTCAACGACAGTGTTTCTGAACCGTATACCTATTCTCAACTTATTATTGCTGCTGCTATGTAAACTCGATCTTTGATCAATAAGCGGATGTTGCGCCGATGCCACAGATGCCTTAAGTTGGTCCAAATCAATCGAGCCTTCTGTATAGACGAAAGCACTTCATCTGATCTGTAGCAGAGACAAGCGAGTGGTCCACACGTTTATCGCAAAGCGAAACAAGTCACAGTCTTTTCCAGACGGCGCTCATGCGAGATCCATGTTCTGACTAGCTGAGCATTCCCCGGGTGGATTCGATCTTGTGTCAAACACTTGCTTTCGTTTTGTTGGATCTCTTTTTGTCTGTGTTGCTCCGATTCTGCGACATGACCACTTGAATTCTCGCTCACAGCTGGTGGAGTCTTTCTGTTTATCCGAGTTCTGGCTCTGCTGCGCTTATTTGTTGCCACCGTGGTCTTTGTCTATTAAGGATTGCTTTTGAAATAGTAGTTGTTGCTTCTTCGGACGACTGCTTCTGATTGGTTCGCGCTGCGGGATCGACTACCTATTCGTTGTGGTCGTACTCTCTATTACACCACGATCACTGGGTAAGATGCAACTACCCAAGTTTATTTGTTTGTTGATTCGACTGCTGGACTTCGAAAGACCCGTGTGCGTCCAAATGATTCATGGTTTACGCTTAATCCAGTGTGCAGAGATTGGATCGTTTTTGTTGTGTAGTCAGTTAGTCAGCATACCGTTAACTTCTGTGTAGTGGGCGAAATTGTCCGAGACTGTCTTTGCGACAAGATTCGACTCATCTTGAAATCTCATCGTGGGAAAATTCCCGTGACTGAATTGGCATGTTCCATTCAACGGATTGTACTTGCGAGGCGCTAGAACTCTCAGACTATCATCACTCATTTTATGCTGTGTTGAACCACCTCCCATTAAAAAGCCTCACTGTTGATCATAAATAAAAGATTGAAGTTGAAGACTTTCATGAAGAAAACCATGATCTCATCTGCCTTCGGGACCCAGAAGTTTTCATGGCACTTAAAAACGTGTGCGTTCCCTGGGATTGTTGAAAATTGTCCGAAACTGTTTTCAACCTACGCGGTTCCAGCCCCCTTTTCCTTGTACTGATGATTTTTCGGCTGTACGACAATTCAACGATCGTAGTTGCGGCCTCGTTCGGATTTGTTCTGGGTTTGGTTTTGACACTGCAGCAACATCCGCTTGCGTGAGGCCTGTTTACTCCAGACAGGCCCGATAGTTGCCGACCTTTCACTCCCGAGATCCTCATCCAACTCAGCTGACCCGCATAAAATATTGCCTCGTTCGATGGTCAGCATTATGCGTGCCTCTGATCTCATACATCATCTGTTCTCTACCGATTGACCGTAATCATATGACAGCAGTTCAGCATTTCGCACGCGCCATGTGATCTTCGTTGTTGTCATTCGAATCTTCTGGCCTATAAATTTCGGTTGCTTCCACTGACTAGTTAACACCAGAACAAGCTAAATCGTCAATTTTGACGATGCCCTGTATTCGAACATGTGACTCATAACTCATTGGCAAAACATCTGCTCTGAATTCTCCGACCGTGTGTAAACTGCCCATTTCAAACGACGTTTTGCACGTCGTCCTTGAAATGTCTCTGAGTTTAACCCTCTTTCGTGTCTGCTCTTCCGCCTTCCTCAGAATTTTTTCACTTCTCCGATCTCCCCCGTTTTTAAACACAGTACTCCTTCGGACTTGAACACTTATCGTCCATTTTCTTTCATATCTGCTATTTCGAAAGCACTCGGAACCGGCAACCCGGTCAACTGCGTGCACTTATCGGATGCGAAGGACTAATTGACAGTGGTCTGATCGTTCCACCAACTGTCTTCTCACGCCTCTGGTCGACTATATTCGATAACCGCAGAGAAATGCACTTGCTATCATTGAACATTTTTAAAGCTTTCAATCGAGATTGACCTGAATTTCTTCTGGGGAAATCCCCTTCTTTACAGTACGCCGCGGCTGTCGTTTGGTAGAAGTCAAGCTTTCTCAGCGAGCGAACCATCTTCATCCGAAATAATAGGGTCCTTTCTAATTCATTTTCCTTAGCTCCTGGCCTTCCTCCCGTTTCACTACTGCCGCTCATTCTCTTACTTCCGTTTATTAATAATCTCCTAACCGCTACCTCCAATAAAGCCCACTCGTTTGCTGATGATGACACTCCATTGTCCTCTTTTTTACAACATTTCTGGCCAACTGTAGGCGAGATGATCACTTAATCTGATAGAACACTAATTCGTTCTCAGTCACGTTGGCTAGAATGTTATGCATTACATTTTAATTATCCCAGTTCGACAATGTGTCCTCCGTCCATACCTGCAAGAAAAGCAATACAGCTAGACACCAGTCCTCCATGAGAAATGGAGATCAACAGGGGAATAAGTTTTCTTGCAAAGCATGGTAAATCTGGATCAGAGGGACTGTCTATATCCTTCAGGGACCAGTCAGAATAGGAAGACTAATTCTTAAGTGCTGGTGTGAATCGGTAATTGTACCGACTTACCAGGAGCATAATAAGTCCTCGAGAAAAGCGTTTGCTTGAGAATCAAGTCAGTTTTCTGTCTGATCGGAGTTTCATTCGCCAGATGATCCTTTTCCAACAATTTAACTGGCGTTCGAACAGTCGATCGCCTAATTATGTGGTACTCCCTCCCACTAAACGTAGTTTGCTTCATCCATCGTCTGACGTTCAGTCCGGTGCATTTTGAACAACCATTAACCTTGCCCCAACGCTCTCTGGTTATGATTACTACATCACAGCATCATCTGCTCAAACAGAAGAAGAACGGTGGATAGTAAAAGATCGACTGAAAAATGGTACGTTATCTGCCACGGAGAACAGTGTACGAGACAGGTGTTCCGTGGGCATGTCTGAGGTGGGTTCCAAGTCAAAGTTTGTTATTCTTTCCTAGCTTGACTGTCAAGTGCTAATCAACCCTGTGGATAACGCCAAACATTCAGTAACTGCGGTGTAAAATACATAATACCTCTGATCGTGCATAATCAGTACAACTTCAATTCATCTGTGAGTCAGCCGTTCGGCTCCCCGCACCGGCGGTGGAGCCTACTCTGGACTGGATAGCCTACTAATACAGAAGTCCATCGACGATTCATAGACAGCAGATGGTTGATAGATAATTCTTTAGAGTAGATGAATCTGATAAATTCTACACGAATATCTCCTTCTCTCGCATTTTCGTCTTTTCCCTATTTCTGATGCCCCAAGATGTGTGCACAGACTCGGGAAAGCACGTCTATGTATATCACCCCTCAAAGGTTAGAAGTTCGACTCCCAGACTCACCAGTCACTTTGGTGGTAGAGGACAATTTGGTGTGACGTAAATCGTTTCCACTCCTAACTTTAGTTGACTCTTTGTTCGCCATTAACTTAAAACGTCCCCGTTTCCATCTCCCCCCCCCATTCCCGCCTCCTCCTCCTCTTTTTCGGCGTTTAGTTGATCCCTGGTGGTTATGGGCAATTTTCATCTTTTAACTTCTTTCGTTAATGAAATATCAATATACAGTTGTGCTCAGAGCTTTGGAGGGGAAAAATTATTCTTCAATCAAGAACGTTTTGTACATGATTGCTTTGCCCAATAACGCCTTTTTCAGTTCGAAGGATTTGTAATAGTTTGTACCTGAATATCGACGTGGTTGACTATGGGAAAATTGTCACGCACATCCTCGATTAAGTTTGGGTTTGTTCTACTCGGAGACGCGTGTGTGAATCACGCGAGATTTTGGGGATATTTGAAAATTTGTCATTTCGTTTGTTTGTTTGTTTATTTTTCTCGTTCTTACTCTCAGTGATCCACGTGTTGTCATTTTTTTCGGTACAATTGCTCTCAAAAAATTCAGTGATCGTTAGAAGACATCGAAAGGCAAATAAATTTACTGGTGTCATCAATTATTACCACGCAGACGTAAATCAATTCCTTCAAGCTCAATGTTACGTTTTTATCATTTCGTAAGATGAATCTTTATACTGTTTGGGAGGCGGGCCTATCATTATGAAGTGATATTCAATTCACCTGTTCAGCTTGTATGATGACAACTTGTCATCATTCTAAATATCTTTGATAGGAAGACAAATTCGACATTTGACATTGGCATTAAACCATCCCCTTAAACGCAATTCAAATGCCTTGGTTGCTTAGGTTCTCGACCCACTCGTATAATTTTTCAAGGATAATAATTCCGTTGCTTTGGAATAGAATTAGTTCATAATTTTCATTGTTAAGAAATCTCGTACCAGATCAATCTGTCGTTCACACGCATTCTCACCATCTTGTCTTCACTTCGTCCAGGGTAATATGGCTCGTTTGTCTCATCTGCCGGACGATTCCGATGATGAGCAAGCTCGATGGAATGGTAACTCGACGGAACAACTATGATCTGATATGCCAGTCAACTTCCCGATTCAATTTGTCACTTTTTACCATCCGAAACACTCGAGCGTTGTTCAACCGGGACAAGTATCATCTGGCTTGTCTCTCCGTTCCTTTGGGGTTTTTTTTACTTGGGTCATACTCGGTCACTGATTGTCCTGTCTTTGAAACTTTTCCCAACCATGTTCGTTCACCTTTCACCTGTGATCCGTTAATTTCCCCACCCCACCCCGTTTCCCTCGTCCACGGTATTGTTTCTCGCCGCGCGCGCACGCACGCACGCACGCACGCACGCACGCAACACACACAGGTCTGGTTTCATGATGGCGTTGATTACTTGTTAGATCGAGTGATTCTTTGTGTACCTGACTCTCTCTCTCTCTCTCTCTCTCGTTTGTCATGTGCCTCCATGCGTAAAATTTATTCCCGGATTTTTCGACTCTATTTGATCCATTCAAATATACAAACAAATAAAATATATTATCATTCAAATACACTGGATAGTCCACATATTCACTCACTTGTCTAGCAGTATTTTAAACAGGTGTGCGTTTGAAATGTTTCAATATTCTCGGTACTAACTGTACTTGGTGTAGTTAGAATCACGGTTCTGTAAGGGCTCGCTGATCTGTCACTAACGTTTCCACTGGAGCTAGGTCACTCCAGTTTTCAATATCACGGTTGTTGTACCTTAGGTGTAATTAGGTATGTGCTCGTTCCATAGCACTCACGTACGTGTGCTAACCATGGAATATGTAGAACTGTTCATCGTTTCCACACGCTGGGAATGTCAGCCTAGGGAACTCGAAATTTTTAGCCTACATTCTACTTAAAATCGTGATGCGTCTTATCCTATTCGTCTAGTTGTAATAAGTGACCATTTGTAATCCCCAGTTCCGATGTGCATGATGAAAATTAAGCAAAAACCGAAAGCGGTCATCACGATTAGGTTACACCTTGGCGTGGTTTGATGGCTCGTATGATTCCGAGACCAAAAGAGTTGTGTATGATGGATTTGTAGGACCACAAATTCAAACATACCTGCAGGTCGGTGGGTGTGTGTCAAGGTCAGGTAAAGTTCCCTCTCAGAACCTGTCACTAGGTAACGTTCGAATCCCAGTGACCAATTTTGTTATTTCACAAGAACGTTATTAGGCAACTGAATGTATACAAATGGATATCCGAACTACAAGTGTACTAACATAATACAAACTGAACCGGAAATAAGATAAGTCTGTTAGTAAAGTTTATGTTCGGTGAAGCAGAACAACACTTTGTGCAAAATCATCACCCTATCGAATGAAACCGAGGAGAAACAGCTTGCCGACGGGGAAAGCCGGCAAATTACGATCTCCAATTTGTTTTGGAGTTGCTTAAACACGTACGTCTCCTTCATAGGATCGAATATTCTTGAACCTCCGTATGATCCGAAGTAACGCATCGTCAATCGGGAAAACATCCAATGCTGATAGGCAGATGTGATTGTCTAGTGTTACTTCACGTTTCGGACTTGTCAGTACTAGCTGTAAGTGAGTCCATCGATCGACAGTTCCAAATAGTTATGATGAAGTTACGAACCACCAATAATGAAGCTCCCCAATTTGGCATCTTTGTGGTGGCTGCAGCTTCGTTCTTGAAAACTATTTACATTTGTTATAACAACAATTAGGACTTAACGAAAAAATCAAGTACCTGAAATTTTTGGCACTAACAAGATATCACACATGATGTTGGGTAGCTAAAGCCTGTCTAAGCTGGTTGGTCCAACGAATTCTGTCCTGCCTTATTACGTTTGTCCCATCGGACAGGTGGAGCTAGGAAAAATGGACCCGAAAGTGGGAATACATTTCATCAGCATCACAGAAACCAGTTTGATATTTTCCGTACCAGGCCTGAAATCGGTTCGGTTCATTTTGAACAACCATTAGTCTTGCCCCAACGCTCTCTGATTATGGTTACTACATCACAGCATCATCCGCTCAAACAGAAGAAGAACGGTGATTAGTAAAAGATCGGCTGAAAAATGGTACATTGAGGAACAATACAGAAGAAGAAAGGTTTCGAATGCAAGAACGCCACTAACCGTGACACTGAGCCAGACCGCTCGTTGTCTCTAACCATTGCTTCGGGAGATCTTGTAGACCCGAACCGAGTAGTTTACCTGGACGTACACGAGCCATTCCACTGGTTGAAGTTTTTATAATTTTTCTCCATGTCATTGATTGACCGTGCCGAACGATCCTCCAAGCGTTATCTGCCCCGGAGAACATTGTACGAGACAGGCGTTCTGTGGCCACGTGCTAAACATATCCCAACTACATTCACCTATTGGCATTCAGTGCCTATTCTAAAGGCTGAATCTTAGGACGCAGTGCCCCACGACTAACTTCTGAGTGATTCATAAATATCTTCCAGCATATTCAACCAGTGTCACGTAGACAATGGTGTTCGCGCACCGAAAGTTTTCGCATATCTTCTGCTCTGAACGGCCATGTTTCCGAGCTGTGGAGCAATACCGACCTCACTGCTGCTGTGACCTTTGGTCGATATCCGGGATTCATGCCGACACTGTAGGTGCCCTAAATTTGTTGAGATTTAAACATGTGTGGCTATATAAGATGGATCACGTTTAAGACCTAGAAAATTCTCATCCCTCAGTATTCGTAACAAAATCTAAATGCACCAGTTGAATTGCATTTCCGAATTGTTTGGGCATAATTCCCGAAACTACGTGGGACAAGGTATGATGAAAACAAGTACCAATGGTCAGGCGTAGTATTTCACTCAAGAATTCCACTTCACCTAGCTAGTTTCAACATTCGCACGCTGGTCCCTGTATGCTGTACATTTGGAAAGTGCACACAATACCTTCACTACGACAGTCATTCTTTGTATTCTAGAGTAATCTTCGTCTTTCTCTTTATTTTTATTTGGCAAAATAATTGACTTCGAGAATTTGTGATCATGCAATTGTCTGGATCGCCATAAGCAGGTAGGCTAGATCACGGTCAACAATCGCTCGTATGGCGTTGTTTTCGTCACACATCATCCGATTCAGGTAGATCATAGTACGAAAGCTTACCGACGATGTGGATCATTCAAAATCGTCGGTCATTTCGAATCACGTCACAGTTTCCGAACAAACTATGGTATATGCTCGTATCTGATTTTGTTTATCCCGTGGCTACATCAACAGGAGAATGAGCTATGCTGTACAAGAGTTTCTGGTAGGGGATCGACGATCAACACTTCTACGCCATTTTCAGCACTGCTAGATGATCAACAATTGAGCGAGTAGTGTGAATGGATAACGGAAGTCCAGCTGCAGGTGCCACGTAGGACCGAATTTCGTGTAAATATTTCAAATCTTACAATTTTTCGAAAAGTTTCCGTCAGATGCTCACAGATCTGTCACTGTCAATTTCATGCCCACAGAGATGCTCAAGATCCTGCCACGTCGGGTGACCTAGAGTCTGTGAGGTGACTGCGTTCAGCAATCGACTCAGTTCTAGAAAAATACCGAGGAAGGCAAATATTTGTCGCAATCTTTGTTGACTGATCAGCCGTAGTCATCCACGAAAACCGAGAATACAGGAACCCGACAGCTCATTCTCTAAAGCGATGTAGGGAGGGTAGCGAGGCGCAATTCTGGTGGAAACCTAGTTGTCGTATTTCCACAATGATGCTACCGAAAGGAACAATGCATGCGGCTGTATGTCCTTCAATGGAATTGCAAATCGTTAGATAGGTTCGTTTTTCAAATGAACTTTGACTCTTGAATCGAATCGACTGTCGCCGTCCTTATTTGGATGTCACAGATGATAAAACGCCGTAAAACAGTCCAGGACAACAATAAGGATTCCGCAAGGTTTTCGTTAATCACTAGTTGTACCGATTTGCAAACGAGGTGAAAGACTGCGCTGTGAAAACCCTGCGTTCGTTTGGTGACGTTTAATTCGAGTCCACGTCAAAAAATGGCTCGCCCTATTTTTTCGAGCTTTTAATCCAACTAAAAGTAGGATAAGCCCTAATCGCATTCGGATATTGGTCTGTTGATATCTGGTCACAATAACATTCCGGTATCAAAATGGGAATAGGATATATAATATGCATGCGGGACAGTGTTTTGTTCGATGGGATTTCGCACAATACACGATTTGAAATGAACGATACAAAAGGTGAGCAACGTCAACCGAATCTCACTTAAGCCTACAGTTAGCATCAACACTTACAAAATCAAAGCCGATATGGCATTTCTCAACCTGCTCCTTACAGATATCCACTATCTGAGCAAAAGTCCGGGTGAGTTGTAAGTAGCCTTTGATGACTTCAGTCACCGTGGAACTATTCCGGAAAACGTTTCGCCACATGCTGCTTCAGTGTTCGATTAGCTCGAGGTTAGAATTTGTTCGCGCATAGAATAGTACATTCGTAAGAAAAACAAGCCTTATTACGAGAACAGTTGCAAATCATCAGATAGTTGTATATTAGATGAAGTGTTCTCATCCATACACAATATGTCGTAAGCTTTTACCGCTTTGAGAGGGTCTTTGGCGCCCGTGTAACAGTCTGCGGTGGAACGTAAGCTCTACCAGTTAGATCAACTTCTCTATGAGACTTACAAGTGTGACCGTGGCGGATGGATTTTTGAAGGCTGTCCTCATTTGAACACTGTTGGTGGGGTTATCGACACGGTTGAAGTGACATGTGGATACTGAATTGCATAATAGTAATCTTGAAGGAAATGTTAAATCTTCATTGGCAGGGATATTTGAGAAGTGTTACACTCGTAGAGATCGATATCCTCTACGAACAATGTTCTCTGGAACAGGTCACGGTTGAACAAGTCGGTCGGTCCGCAATTAGACGAAACATCTTGAAAACCTTAATTAGCCAATTGGTCAGAAAAGTACAGGCTTTGTTCCCGTTTGGGAGCCTGTGGAGGGATTGGGCACTACTGATTTGATTAACTGCCGTTGCGTGTGATTTAATTGCATTCAAAATCTTTTTCGCATATACGCTATTCATTTATCAGATTACGTTACTTTATCCCCATTTACTGATGCGAGGCGGGATAGATTTATCCATCAAATTTTGTCATCGAAATTTGTCTGCGTGTTATAAGTTTGCACGCATGATACTTGATGATACCACCTATTCTCTGCACGGTAATCTATCACTCCTCATATTCGACCAGTTGATAAATGTAACCATTTCTTGACTGAATCGGGAGCGTCGGCTTATGTGAAAATCCATTCAATTTGATACAATACAATCCAATACAAGTACAACAGGAGCGAGATTTACATCCACTTTACGTGGATCATTTGGCACAAATCGTATAGCAGCATGTTGATGACTTGAAAAATACGCTAGTGAGTACATCAGGACTAGCTCGACAACACATGGAAGAAACTGACCTGTACGGAGTCCGGAGGGCGTCAGTTATTCACAGTACACATAAGTCAATTAAAATTATCATTTTAATCCCAGTTGATCTTTCAAGCATCAAGAAACAACATGGTTCCTGATGCCAAGGCCAAAGTAGTATCGCCTAATTTTGTTAAGCTAGGTGAAATTTCGACCAGATCCTGAATAGGTGATTTAGCTCTACCGTCAGGCATACGAAGCTGCACAGTCAAATTATCTTAGTTATCAATTAAACCATCATTTTCCTCATTCGATTGAAGACATTTCGCCAGATAATTCAGTAAAACAGGACCAAAAGTTGTTTGAGGAATTGCTAAATGGGTATCATCGTTTCCATACATTCTTTTATTCGCGTTCGTTCCCAATGTCTTACTACAGATGGTCACTTTCCAAAAATCGAACAATACTATCAAACAGAAACAAAGTTACAATGAGATACAAACTGTAGATATTTATCATGGCTCAATTACCCCGTGATGGAAAGTCCACCGCGATTGCACCAGCCCTATCTACCTGAAATTCTTAGTTCCAGGCATGTTGATGGCCAGTTCCTATCAATTGCCAATAATTGAAGCCACTCAGCTCAAATGAAAACCGATAATTTCGAGCTTGCAATTCCCACACTGGATTTTTCTTAATTTCCGTGATTTTGATATCAGCCGGTCGAGTTGTATTATGCAAAGGATAACAGAAACCGGAGGTTGTTCAAAACTACGGAGCCTCACTGGAATACGTCCACTGGCAGAGTGATGTCGATCGTCAGCTGATTTGAATGGGCACACGCGATCAGCCGACTGATTTGACTGACCTCACTCACAAACAAGATTTGACTCCTTACGAGTCATGCTTCGTTAGTACTCCATTTTGTTAGGGCTTTCGGAAACAAGAAGATTGGTGCTGGATCTGTGAAATTACTTTTGGCCAAACACTAAACGAATACAACAAATGCTTAGAAAGACAGGCATAAATATGTCATGGTATGATTGGCTCATTCTGGTAGCCAATCGCTATGCGACCGCCGTCGCGTTAGTTTGTTTCTGTTGCAGACCGCGCTACCGCCAAACAAAAACCAGTGTATCAACCCGAACCGGAGTGAACGATCGGATAACGACTCGGCTAACTGTAAGTGCTAATACGAATAGATTTCATAAAGTGACTAAAAATCTATACTGTTCATCGAATCTTCGGTAGTAAGTATTATAAATATAGAACATGGTTACTATATACGAGTAGAGGGTTACAATGAAGAACAGAAAACGTTTATCATGCAAATCGGTCATCCAATTTGTTTGTCATTACAATCAGCCTAACAAATTGTTCATTTTTAAGATTTCATGACAAATTTGCATGAATTGGTGTAAGTTAGGAACCATACCATGTCAGTGTTTAGACAAATTGTACGTCAAACTCCAGTTGACGTTTCTCAAGAAGCATTTTATTTCTGCATGACGTATCAGTTGTCACATTGCAGTGCTGCATCGTCTCACGCTGTACTCCGCCTGGTACCAGCAAAACAGCTGACCTTTTCCGGCCCATATTTTGGTCACTTAAAAACGCTCTAAGATAAACAGATAATACTTTGGCAATGTTTTCATGAAATAATTCACCATGTGATATCACCGCTCAACTCACCATAAAGAAACCATGGAACCATTGTGCAGCTGTTTCATCCAGCTTGCTAGGATTCATCAGCAGTGCATATCCACCGCGCTCGAAATGGGACGCGAACCAGGACAAGGACGAACGATTCTGAGTCGAACGCCTTAGCCATTAGGCTACCGGGCAGGCTCTGAACGGTCTGTTGAACTTCACCACATGATCACATTGCACCTATTCGTCACTGATTTGCACGGTTACTGTCCACTAGTGCACAGCGATCGACCCCTACTGATAGATGACTTCTCTGCAGGTAGTCTATTTCTAACTGGAATACGCATCCCAAATCAAGATTTGGCTACCCCGAAGTGTTGCTCCTTGTTTTCTATCGACTGTGGACATTTTGCTCATGCAATTTTTTTCCACGTGAAAAAAGCTCATTTCTGAGTGCACGATCCGGCTTCGCGGACGGATCACCTACCTGCCCCTGTGTATCAGTGCGCTGAAATTACTACGCATTCGGTCACAAACAATACGGGAAATGCAGATGTACACATTCCATGTGACTAGCCACGGGGCAAAATCATACCCTATTCACGGGTATCATCACTAGGAAGAAAGTTTTCGTAGATGTTGATTTGAAACCTGACCGGATTTCTTTTCCGACCATAATGAGCTGAGACCTGAAAACGAAATGACTGAATTCGTATAAGGAATCAGAGTAGTGTATCGTATTTTGCAAACCATCCTATGCGAAGAGTGTTCACCATTCGATACCGATTTTTGGTTGGGTAATTTTTTTGTTTTTCTGACAAACGATATGTCAGGTTATAATCTCTATGTAGTCTCGAAGTCATATGGATTTACAAATATTTCGTATTTGGATATCGAATACTGACTGTTGATGAGTAGAGAATTTGACTTTTTTGCAAACGTTTTCAAATTTGATTTTTCACAATAACATCCAATTTTGGAACTTAGCAACTTTCTTAAGTCTGCAGATTGTTGAAAGAATTTTAACAAACTAACGTTCACATACCCGAAACAGGGTTTCCCCAAATGGACTCGCATCAGTTTGGCTACTGGGGCAAACGAATGGTTGATTATATTTGCGAATATCAGCGCACTTTGCCCGAGAGAAAGGTGATTCCCGAAGTTCAGCCTGGCTATTTGCGTCCATTGTTACCTGAAGAAGCTCCGGAAGAGGGTGAGACATGGCAACAGATTTTTGAAGACCTTGAAAAGTACATTGTTCCTGGAGTAAGTAAGCTTACTAGACGATATTTTCTTGCTTGGCATACCTTTTACCATTAAATAACAATACTGGATCCACTTTAAGACGCCTGACAGGAAATTCCACAAGCAAGAATACCACCACAGTAAGGGATTCAAATCATGTCACCAAGTATCACACTGACTCCGAAAAGTGATTCGTTCTTACTCACTTGACCACCCTGTATAGTGTGACTGAAGCGTGAGCATAGCTCGAAAGTCTCAGTTACAAAGTTTTGCATGTGACATCCTCCATTCCAGACCAACTATTCAGTTATACAGTGTGTCCACATACAAAAATTCATCTGAACTTTAATTAGGTGCCTCTTCTTGATACCTTAAGACTCTGCCGTTTTCCTACCAGAATGCTGTTTGGAATAGCACAGTTACTACAAGCCAATTTATCCGGTCAGGGGCGTTTCCGAATAAATGTGTTTTGAAAAAACGAAAAACCAAGCCAGAAATCATGAAGACGTATAGATAGTACCCCTAGAGGCATCCTGTAACCGGACAAAAGAACCCTGACTTGTAGGTGTTCACAATCCTTATTCGATTGTAAGGTGAGTACAATGTGAGTTCAAGCCTGCAAACCATTATCAAGTCTAATCTGTAAAATGATGTGGTGCTAGAAACGCACGAATCTATCCAGATAGTACAAAATGAGTGTCCTTTCCATCACGGTCTACTATCTTTTACGTTTGTATCACATCCACTTTGGTAAACCTGTTGCTCACCAAGTTGTTTGGTGTATCCCTTTCTTTCATACGATTGTCGCTCGACTAAATTAAGTCAAACGGCCACCTGACATACGCTACTAGGACACAAAACAGCGATGCGGAAAATGAACTCAGAAACCGGATGGAAGGTGCTTTCCGAGTTCTAAAGAATCTTCCTACGCATCTTCTTATACGTTTTATCAGCCCGGGTGGCCCGAAGCGTACTTCAGTGATTCCGTTAGGTTCTCAATATGCCCTATCAACAGACTAACAGAAAGGGTTTGCAGATCCGTCAGAGCGTTAGCATATAAAATCCCAAAGTCTCATGCACAACGAACATACTAAAGAAACTGACTCGTCCGGAAAGGAAGTAATTACTTGTAGATTTTCTAGGTTATTTAATTAATGTCACGCCAAACTGTTGCATTCAAAACGAGTAGTTTCGGAATGCATGCAGTAATTTGTTTGCACACGAAATAATAATTCGCACTTGGGCACTCAAGCAACTTGCATGCACCTAGTAGCGACAGTTTGGGTGCGCCTCAGACCTTCGTAGCATGGAGCGTCACGAACGTGAATCATGCGAATCACGTGAATTGTCTGAGAAACTCCGAAAACCAATCAGAATTACGGTGAACATAGGCGGAACATTTTCGTCGTCGTTCGCTGGATCAACCCTCGAATATCAGTGCGGTGGTGATCTAGCGCATAAGGTCATGGCGTCTGGAGGTGAAGGTCACGAGTTCGGAACCTCCAACCGCCGGTCAACTCTCCCATTTGGCAATCCTCTGTTGGCCGCGGCCCCCTTCCTGAAAAATGTTGTGTACTGTTATTTCATTAATAAAGGAAGTGAAAAGAAAGATAAAAATAATCTGGCTAGCTGAAAATAAGGAACCTTGTTTTCTGAAATGCGGTCATGTAACTATCCGCCTAATCTGACCGCCTAAGCATTTCGCACTTGTTGTAAGTGTTGTGCAACGTCCATTGTTCGATCTAATTGAAGTAAACCGCTCTCATAATTAAACTGACAGTTTAGATGCGTGGCGTGCTTTCAAAATGTCAATACTTGTGGCATAAATATACGGATTATGCCGGAAAATGGATGGCCGCAAAATCATTTATTGTATCGTTTGTTTTATTTTCGCCATCTCAGAAGCAGATGTGTTTCGGGTGTTTTGTGAATAAAGCGTCATTCGATTCAGCTCGTAGGTTGAGGACACGTAGTTGGCTTTAATTTCACTTGAGTCTGTTCAATATACGCTCATGTGTGGTGCCAAAAATGCCTCCTTCCGTAAAACCATCTCTGTTGCTGTCTGCAGTCGAATGCAGTTATCTCGCTTCTTATCACGTGATTTTGGTGAGCTTCTCTCAAGGTCACAATCAGGTTAATCAATATTTCATAAGGTGAGTGGTTCAGCAGACTCGCGATTCCCACGAATGTACACCATCGTTCGGGAGGGAACCATTTGGGTTCACTCAGCGACATCGCCTGGGCACTTCTGGATAAATGTCAGTCTGGGCTAGTCGCACGGACATCGTGCCCGATCAGAAGTGATCACTTTGAAAAGAAGGACAGTTGGTATGCTATTAAAATATGGCAATTTCTATTATCCATATATTCCCTTGCAGAAAACGGATTCAGCTGCACGAACAAGAAGCAGATAATACACTTCCATCCAGAAAGACTCGTTGCAAAAATGCTGACCGGATATGATTCTTTTTCGTGCTTGGTCCTAGTATTTTTCTAAGTGAAAACATGTGATACTCTTGGAAACCAGAGATTGCACGGATACGAAAATGGCCAAATCCTTAATTCTAATAACCTCCAAACAAAAGCCTGGGACTAAAAATTGTTTGTTTTATTCATACTCATGTAACAGATCGCGCTTACCGTCTACTAACGTTCGGCTATCGTCTAACAGCACCAGACTGTCTTTGTATCCCTACCGTGGAATGCAATGAACAGCTTCTTAAACAACACTTATAGCAACCCGATACATCACACAAGGATTATCTGACCTATCAATAGAATGTGATAACCTCGTGTGGATTTCGTTATCACCAAGCCTTAGGAAAGAAATATGCGCGTACACTACACCCAGGTCATGTTTGTTTAATACAGTCCGAGAATACTGACTGATGGCCGGCGTTTACTAATCAAAGGAAACGCCTGTACTTATTCATGTCTACCGCTAGACATAAAGCCATGGCCAATCAGGGCTAGTGGCATTTTATCAGCCACTTCGAAATGTGTTCAGACGTTTGTTGTCACACCGACCGCAGGTGAACTGAATTAGTCAAGCGGTGATTATCACGGTTGACCAAGCCCATCTTCTGAGTGCGCCATACGAGTCAGAGTTGCACCGCTGGGCACGTTCAACTTAAGGCTCGAGGCTGGTCTGAGACCTCGAAGCATTTTGCTCCTACGATGGTCACCCTTGTAGGATAATCTAAGGTAAACTAGCTTCTTTTGTGTTTCATATATTCGAACGCTTCTGGGCCTATTTTGGCCGTGGATGTCCATAAATCTTACGGGATAACCGTTGTTTCAATGTCTCCCGAAGAAATGTTTCAACTCTATCCAACTTATCAAGAGAGTAGATGTTTCTGGCACGATAGTACAGCGTTCGCACCAAAATTTTGTGGGCTATTCGAGCGAAGCTTGCCAAATTGGCCGCTACATGTTACTTCCCTGCACATAGGCTAGTGTAGTGTTCCATCCCATTACCTCACGAGTTCGACGTCTAAAACACTTAAATTATTAATTAACTCATCCTCGAAAGCAACAGAAAGGACCTAAAATGGTTTAAAATAATGAAAACATGATTGGGACCCGTAAAAAATAGAACATCGTCAATGTAACGTCTGTATGGTAATGTTTGAAAAATATTATTTCGCACTCGTTTTTCAAGCCTGGATAAGGCGACATCAGCCAAAGTTGGACCTAATGGAATGCTCGTTGCTATACCATCTCTTTGTTCGCATAAGACATTATCAGAATGAAAAACAAATATTAAATATGAATAGAATAATAAGATCATTGAGATAAGTGAAGGGTATCGGAAAATGAATATCCAAATTCTTCGAGGCCATGCAACTTCAACATGCATGGTCCACGCAGAAGATGGCTTGGACAGCCTTGAAACCAACTCCACCCCCTCAACCCCCACCCTCCACTCCACCCCTCGTGCTAATTCTGCTCTGCACGTCGCTTACACGATGGAACAGCTTTCACGAAACATTCGTGAAAGCGTTCCAAAGTGGCTGATTAACATGGTAATGCCGGATCTCTCTCATAGCTACTAATATTGGTGCCGGTTGACAGAATACGGGAAAACACATCATTGAGTTCCTTGTAATATAGCAAAATTTGTGCTTTTCTGTTTCGCTACGACTATCAATCTGCACACTGATTAATGAAGTCCCCGTCATTACAACAATCAACTATTTTGAGAAGGGCTTTTCTGACAATGCTCGAGCCTGATTAAATGAGGACTGTCGCTACTAGGAACGCCAACTGAACCACGATGGTACACCAGAGCATCCATGTTTTGTCTTTTTTGCAATGGCCAGGACAGAAAATGATGCCCAAGACAGACCATTAAGTACACATTAAATGGTCCGAGGATCTCAAAAGTATACACTAACCACATCCCAACTTGACACTGTCTCGATCAGCCAGTGATAGCATCTAACAATGTGCAGATTTAAGTAAAGGAAATTGTCACCTCTGGAATGGTAAACCTACGAAAACTTTTCCCAAATCGGTAGCATTTTGTACGGTCCTCGTCCGAAAACCTGTGGAAGAGAACATTTCAGTCTGTTCCCAGCTCGGAAAGAAATCACCAGGACGTTTAAGATCGGAATTAGTCTTGTAAATCGGTTTGAATCTGGTGAAAATGGTTTTTGTTCGTACACTAGCTTCATATAGAAATCAGACCTCTGGAAATGGGCATACTTGCTCAGATTGTTTATTTTTTTATTGTTAGTTGTAGACCATAGGTGGCTTTGACCATTCAGAGGAGTGCGCTAGTGAAGTCACGCATCAAACACAAGTTTCATGCCGCGTGAACTTAGCTTCTGTCGATCATTTCATCTTCGATCAACCTCTTCGTCACGGTCAAGCCCATAGACCTCCGCATCTACCAACAATCAGACCTTTGAATTGCATTTTTCGTGCAAATGCTCTGAATCAGGCTGACATCCGGGAAGCTCCAGACTCGAGTTTCATTTTCATAAGAACGCATTAGTGGTCCATATGCACCATCGAACTCAGGGTATGTACCCGGGCCTTCCAAATGAAGACAGTATGAGCAATGGTTAGCGTAATAACATTAATCTCACACACTAATATAAAGTACTTGTAACCAATACTTGTATATCTAATGTCAAAAAGGTTACTAGGGCCATCTGCCCATTTCGTGAAGAAGACCTGACTTGGTGAAGGGCATTCGATTTTAGTCAACGGGATGTTTAGCGTGTCGCTTTTAGAAGTTGCCGAATAAGGTTGATTTCCACTGATTATCCTGGACTCCTGCCCTCCATTGTGGAAACCCCAGGTTCAAACCTTGGTTGTGGCAGCAGGCATGCGTCGGTGATGAGCTCCTATGAGAGTGAACTCCGAATCTGGCGCTACCCGAGTGTCATGTTCATTGGAAGACCTGCAGCTTGTGCATGAAAAGTGCGATAGGACAGAGAATGAGTAGAACAATAACATCATTCGCATACGTTACTGGTAAGTAGATATGAGAACCGTGTAAACCCATATCAGACGAATAATCGCTCGAACTTAATCCTGTACGACTAGGCTGGTAAACACTGTCGGTTGGATTAAACCACGTCAAAATGACCAGTTCATTTTTCGTCCTACGAAGATGTTCAAGTGCTCAAATTGTTGATACTAGAGAAAGCTTGATTCCAGTTTTGCGAGCCCCAAATATGAGGGCTCACTAAATTCCAAGCAGTTCGTATTCGACGTGACGAATCTACACTACTTTAAAGTCGAAAGTTTGATTAAATGACCGCTGTAGCCGTATCAAGTACTCGCAGCGTAATTATCATAGAGTGGGTCGAGAACGAGGACTTGCTTCCAGACAAAATACAAACGAGGTAAAGTTTAATCCTAGGCGTTTAAAAATTGGTTCACAGTAGAAAATACTGGAAAATTGTTTATCCTTCTTCCGTGTATTTCTTCAATTCGCCCTCTTCCTTATTGTTTTTGACCGAAGTTGACACACTGGCAACACCCCTCGTTTCATGCGTACTTCCCGGCCGCGAACTCCGTCCCGTCAGTCATGGCCGATATGCTCTCGGCTGCGTTCGGCTGCATCGGATTTTCATGGGTACGTTTCAACCAGACTTAAATTAAACAAAGTCTCAGTCATGACAACAGTTATTTGTGAGATAAAAATGGAAACATAAAGGCACGTGTCATTTTCTCGGACTTATGTGCTGTTGGAGAAACGACACTTTTACATTTTCTTTTCAATGTGAACGAGCCGCCCGTCCGCAGACCGAACAAAAGACAGATGCCCTGTCAAACGAACCGGAAGTACTCTTGTGATCAAACGTTATTCGGGTATTTATTTAACAAACACTTGTCTAACAAGATGATTGGTTGGTGTCCGGTGACCTTCAGACGTATGAGGCAGTGAGTGCGTGCCCCCTTCGTAAGAAATAGGCCACAGTATGTGCGTGTTTGTACAGGCCACATGAGAACAGTACATGTCACGTAACAGAAAGCACGACTGAATTTTCAAAAATTGCTTTTTTACGTGACTTGGTAGTTGGGACATTCGGGTAGTATTGTCTCTTCTGAGAGGTCTTCAATATTGTTAATCCTATAATTCCACATTTCAGGTTCCGGGGAGTCGAGATTTCGGCAGGCTTAACCTGTTCTCCCTTGAAAGACGTGGAAGAAGAGACTATGCAATTGAAACCTTCAAGATTGTTATCGGTCTGAATGAGGTACATGTTCATTGGGGGAACCTAGTTCACCTAAGGAAGATCAAAGTACTCGGAGGTGACGAGAAACCCATCCAGGAAGAATTCATGGGATCAAGGAATAAGTCCAGTCCATTGCTGATCTAGTTGTGAATGACTAATAATAATCGGCCAGAGCATGTGATCGAGGTCAGCCCTGGACTTCAAGAACATGGCTAGTTGGTGCATGTGTTATCAATGTTTGGGGGAAGATAGTGCATGGATAGCACGAAATTACTGTGGCGTTTGAAGATGGTGATCTGAAGGGATGTATGTTAACAGATCAAACTTGAAGATGATGGAAAAGATAAAGCTGGAACCACATTGCAAGCTGCCCCAATTGTGTCTCAGTCTCTGAAGACGGCTCTCCTCCTTCCGTTGTAAAAGCACCGTTTGATTCGGGAAGTCTTCGCGTGAAAGATCCTGACCTATCGAGCATCTTGCCGCAAAGTCCTTGAACCTAACTCGTATTGGAAGTGCAGCACTCAAACTAGAAATCAGTTACAATCAGAGGATAGAAGTCCTCTCTAGCAGAAGAAGTTAGTTCTGGCATTTTATCACGGTTCTTACGAATTACAGAGACCGGTATTCATTCATTTTCGGTTGAAAACAAACAGTTAATAAATTTTAATGATTTTGTCTGATTAGGTTCTTGCCTCATCAAACAACCGTGTGCGTAAGGAAGTCAACACAACCTCAGCAGAAATATCCCGGTATCTCGTGCTTGTGCGCGGATGTTCAAATTGAAATAATTTCTCTTCACCCGGATGATTCAAATTTGGCAGCAGAGTAGAAACTTAATGGGTCCCTTAGATGGCCATCGGAAACCAATGGGGACACCGTAAAAACGGTTCGTTCTAGTTGGGCAAAATTGGCAATGCGTATCGACCGCGACCCAACTTCGACGCCTGGTCGAGATGATGAAACACTGCGAGTCGTGCATCTTAGCCACTATGCTAACCAGGTCAAATCTTAGCAGTCTGTTGTCTTACAACACTACATCATAAGTTTCGTCTGTTGGGTCAGCAACCTTGCATACGCACAAGAGTAGCACCCCTAGCATAGTGTACAAATCAAATTTCATGTCCAAAATCAAAATAATGAATGTAGCTTCAGAATCGAACACCCAATGTCCGAGGCTTCAATCAGAGCTTGTGATATCTATTTAAATTGCGTGTAATCATTCACGGTTCATATGCCCGTGGTCATGTGATCATGCATTTCGGACTGTTCGAATCGGCAGCTCATGTGACGTACGGTGACTCCTCCGGTAGGTGTTCGTCGACTTAACTGACCATCATGAGCTGTTGATGTGTTTAAATCAATTGTAACAGCTGAACAGGCCAGTTTTAATGCACTTACCAATCACATTGATTGACTAAAGGCATATTAGGTTTTGATGTCAACCAATCTTTTACACGATCAAACGAGTTCGAGTGATTGATCGTTCAAACAGAATAATTGGTTTCACTTTTCCCAAAAATCCACACTTACCCTGACTAGGCCCGTGAAAATTTTCTCACAAAATCCACCTCACTGTTTGTTCCAATTAGGCTGCAAGTCCAGCTATGACCGAGCTCGAAGTGGTAATGATGGACTGGATGGCCAAATTGCTTCATCTCCCCAAAGAATTTACCCACGCTAGCCACGAAGGTGGCGGAGTCATTCAGGTAAACTCAACTAGTGTTGACCATCAAAGTTTTTTATGCTTCCATTTCTATCAGTTTGTAAACCCAGTAGAAACTGCCATTTGCGACGCATTATGGTTGTGGTGGTATCCGTATGGAAGGTTAAACTACAAATATGCTGTTTCTGCCCAGTGCCTGCGGTTAGTAATTATATATACGTATATACGGATATATATATAATAACTTTTTTCTGCATCCACCTCTATACCACAGAAGAACTGGTGAAAGTGACATATTATCAAGTCAGAAATATTTTTCGGTCTGATCGTTTGAAAAAGAAGATAGCTTCTTTCCCGGGAACCGAAACCCAACGGTCAATTTGAACCGTTTATCCGGTTATCGAGACCGGTATCCGAATTAGACCTAAGTACGACTCCAACTAGAAAGTTGGATTGTACTGGCTGGCCGTCGGTGATATATATGTAATAGAAATATGAGTAAACTTTGGCTTGTATATTGCTATGTTTACTGCTTTTTCGTTGCGCTTTTATTTCCTTTATTTGTCAAAAAACAGTGTACATCACTTTCAGAAACAAAGCCTAAACCGACAGATGGCAGCCAAGTGAGGAAGTTGATCGTCGATGGGATAGGATAGACGCTTCTTCCGAGTGCGCGACCAGTGTTCGTCGGGTGTGAAAACGAGAGTAAGACTGAAGCGATGTCATCCGAGTGTGCATTCTGAACCGGACAACGAACAGAGACCATCGGTGGTGTGGCAAGGAAGGGTGTCGCATCTGCCATCACTAAGTGCGCAAGACTTACACTCAAACAACCGATATCCGGAGTTGATTAGATCATTACAGTGGGGGGAATTCGATGTTCACATCCAAACCCCAAAATCTTATCCTCTTGTCTACCAGTGGCCAATTTCAAGTTACCGCGCACAATTAAAGAGTGCGTCTAGAATACCCAGGAAAATTTAAGAAAAAGATCATATATACATACATATATATACATTTTCGTAGTAGGAGACTGAATGTTTTCATAAAATAATTCACCATGCAATATAATCGCTCAACTCACCATAAAGAAACCATGGAAACACTGTACAGCTGTTTCATCCAGCTTGTTAGGAATCATCAACAGTGCATATCCACCGCGCCCGAAATGGGACGCGAACCCGAACGAGAACGAACGATTCTGAGTCGAACGCCTTAGCCATTAAGCTACCGGGCAGGCTCTGAACGGTCTGTTGAACTTCGCCACATGATCACATTGCACCTATCCGTCACTGATTTGCACGGTTACTGTCCACTAGTGCAAGCGATCGACTCCTACTGATAGATGACTTCTCTGCAGGTAGCCTAAATACGATGAAGGCTTTGGATATGACCTAGAGAGTTTGATTACTTGCAGTGCTGATGATTCCTAACAAGGATGAAACAGCTGTACAATGGTTCCATGATTTCTTTATGGTGAGTTGAGCGATGATATCACGTGGTGAATTATTTTATATATGTATATGTATATATATTTGTGTGTATTTATATATACACTAAACAACTTAGATTTCTAGTGTCCAAGCATGAAGTAATGCAGTGATATCCTATAGCACAGAAATAGCTTATCTGATTTCTTGATTATGTGGCATCTGTAAGCTCATTTAATAGCATTTGACAAGATTCACTTCTACTATATCTTGATTATTAAATGATTTTTTTCAAAACACAATTTCCTGCTACTAATGCATACCAAGTAGCCAGGCTCTGTATGTCAAGGCCTTCATCATGCCTAGGCTGCATGCAGAGAAGTTATCTGGCAGTAGGCCTTGAATGTTGTGGGCCAGCGGCTCGCCATGGTACAAATCGGTAACGGGTAGTTGAAGCATCGTCATATGGTGAGTTTCTATAAACCTTTGTGAACCTTCTTGACACGGTAATGGCTATGGTACTTGACTCACAATCGCCTCTCCCGGGTTCATGTCCCTTTAAGGAGCTTGATGAATATGCATTGTTCACAATTCTTAACGAGGATGAGACGGCTGTACAGTGCATCGGAGATTTCCTAGTGGTCAGATGAGCGTTATTATCATGTGAAAATTAATTTCATGATTCATAAATGTCGAACTGTCTGTAGTTTGGCTAAGAAACAAACCGATCCATCATATGGTGTGTCACGAAAGCCGGACAAAGTCCATCCGTTGACTGCAACTCACCAGTGCTTGAATGAGCTTTATATTCGTTTGAACGATGTTATTGGTTCCTCAGTTGTCTGGCTGAATCCACTGATTTACATCTTGCCCCGCATCTCCTCCGCACCGTCGGCCACCAAACTGGTGAGCAGTCATCTGCCAGTGATTGTATTCTCGTCTCCATGTTGGCTGCGAGGCACTATGCTATCCGGCGCCACAAACACGTTTTTGAAGAGAAGGGTGACAAGGATCCAAAGAATGCGGTGCTTTCAAGGCTTGTTGCATATGGATCCAATTTGGTAAGTTTCCGATGACAAAATAAAGCCGAATTGGTCGCATCGTGCGGTCGATTTTTCTTCAAAATTGTCAACAGGAGCTGCGGTTGTGGGCCGTTTGAGGTTAAGAACGCGCAGAAAAACGTCTTAACCTCGTTTTTATTCAACCTGTCTCTTCTGTCTCCAACCCAATCTGTTTTCCCCTTCTGCCTACCCATATTATCTCCATTGATAACACGCCCGATGCTCGCAACGGTTCAATGTCAAATGTGGTAAGTGGCATTTAGTCTGCTAGTTCACACTTTCTCAAGCCTCGTCGGCCTCGGAATCTCGGTTCCTTCAATGTGCGCACTTTAATGCAGGTTGGTCAACAGGCGTGTTCGGGTCTGACAGTGGACTCACTTTCGATTGATGTCTGCGGCGTGAGTGAAACACGAATTCAGGATTCGAGTGCAGTAATTCAGCTAACTGCGCCAAACTTCTCGTCAAGATATTTTCCTCGCAATTCAGGAGACGAAGCAGCTCAAGCTGTGGATCAACGTGGTGTAGGAATAGTCTTGAGTGAGAAGGCTGAAGCAGCCCTTTTTGATTGGATCCCAGTCAACAGTCGCTTGTGTGCCATGAGACTACAGGGCTCAGTCGGCGTCCGAAAGGATAGTAATGTTAAGGGCGGTTTACTTATCATCTCAGTACATACTCCAGCAGACTGCAGCGCTGACATGCAAAAAGACAAGTTTTATGACAGACTCCTCACCCTTGTTCGGAAGAGCAAAGTCTATGACACTGAAGTGGTAGCAGGTGACTTTAATGCACAAGTTGGAAAACTGAGTGCATCGGAGTCCTGTTTAGGCGGGCGATGCGCCTTGCCTGCACAGCGAACAGACAACGAGGAAAGACTTCTACAGTTCTGTGCAGATAATCATTTATTCCAATCTAGTACGAATTTCCGACACAGTTCGCATCGCACGGCGACATGGTGCTCTAACTCGACAGGTACTTTGAGTCAGATTGACCATATCGCAGTTAGCTACCGTTGGCGCGGTTCTGTCCAGAACTGTAGATCATACTGGACCACGTACGTCGAATCGGACCATGCATTAAGTTTAATGCAGCTCAACGGCCATCGACGCAGGCCACATACTCGACTGGCCGTCGAACGTCTGACTGATTCGGCTGTTTGCAATTGCTATGAACAGAAACTGTTCAGGGTACTAAGAGCTTCGACCAGTAGCAATGTAGATGATCAGTGGGATCAAATTAAGCAGGGGGATACATTTGGCAGCGAATTTCGCCTGTGGTCCCAGATCTAGTGTTCATCAAAAACACTGGATCTCTCAAGCGTCGCTGATTCTAATGGAGAAAAAACGCGAGCTGCCTAACTGCAAGGAGGTGAATAAGATGCGTCGGCAGTTGCAGCGTCAGTTGACCATAAGCCTTAGGAATGACCGCGAAAGCTGGTGGGTTAAGGTAGCCGAAGAGATGGAAGTGGCGTCCGCTTCAGGTAAAAGTCAAAGGCTGTTTAAGCTTACACGTGACAGCGGTGGGCGACACCGGCGAACTTCGGTTAGTGACGTCGTATGCGATAGGACAGGAGAGCTCATTCATGGTAGACAGGAAAGACTGGACCGTTGGGCAGAACATTTCAAGGATCAGTTTAGCTGGCCATACGCTATCGTATCTAGTCTGACGCTTGGATCTGTGAATCCTGGAGAGGTGTCACTTGATCCCCCAACGGAAGTGGAAGTGGAGTCGAATATTCGGCTTCTGAAGAGAGGAAAAGCTGCCGGTCTCGATGAACTTACCCCAGTTCTTTTCAAATTGGGTGGGGAAGCTCTGGTGAAGTCATTTACCTCCTTGCTTCGTAATATTTGGGACGAGGAGCGTATCCCGCTATCGTGGGGTGCGTCACTGATTATACCCATCTTCAAGAAGGGTACACGGAGTGACTGCAGCCATCATCGTGGGATTAGTTTAATTCCGATAGTTACTTAGGTGTTGGGTTCGATAATGTTGCGCCTTTTGACACCGATTCGCGAGAGTAATATCCGCGAACAACAGGCCGGATTTCGGCCAGGTCGAGGTTGTACCGACCAAATATTCACTCTTCGACAGATACTCGAAACGCGCCACACGCACCGCCGCCCTACGATCGTAGTCCTTTTCAACCTCAAAAGTGCTTTTAAATCAGTGGATCGACCGGCACTACTCAGTGCTCTCCACCGGCAGGGTACGCCAACGAAGTTTGTGAACCTGTTGCGAGCATTGTACTCGCATACCTATGGTCGCGTTAGGGTTTACGGTGGACTGTCACATTCATTCGAAACGACTAGTGGCGTTCGACAAGGGTGTCCCATCTCTCCTTTCTTGTTCAACTTCGTCATGGACGAGGTAATGGAAGATGCTTCAGAAGATCTCCGGGACGTAGGATTGGAACTGGGAAGTGGAGGAAAGCTGTGCGACCTAGATTACGCAGACGACGTCGTGTGCCTGTTCGAGTCTGCGGACCATGCACAACGGGCACTAGATAGACTGTCGAGATCGGTTGCTCGGTTCGGCATATGTTTTGCACCTTCAAAGTGCAAAGTACTGTTACAGGACTGGACGACAGCAGCGCTGAACTTGATACTGGATGGAGAAGAACTAACGATTGTGGACCGTTTCACCTATCTTGGTAGCTGCGTGTCCAACGATGGTAGCTCGGGATTGGAGGTAAGTATGCGTATATCCAAGGCTCGTGCAGCTTACGCTGGATTGAAGCACTTGTGGCGTTGGCCTGATATTTCACTGAAGTTGAAAGGTCGTGTGTAATATGCTGCAGTGCGTTCAGTTCTGTTGTACGGTTGCGAGACGTGGAGTATGCGTGTGGGCGACGTTCGTCGGTTGGAGGTTTTCGACAACCGATGTTTGCGTAGTATGGCTAGGATTAGATGGAGTGACCGGGTGAGTAATATTGAGGATAGAAATCTGGTATTGGGTGCCACTTCTGAGAATCGCTTGTTTCAGTGTATGAAACTTAGTAGACTACGCTGGTTGGGTCATGTGTTGCGTATGACGAACACTCGTCTACCGTATCGTGCCCTATTTTGTGTTCCTCCTAAGGAATGGAAGAAGCCATGTGGAGGCCAACAGATGACGTGGCAACGTGGGATGAGCAAATGTACAGCGAAGTTAGGTAATTTAGGTGTCTCACACCTTCGTGGTTGGGGTGCGAAAGATTTGTCGACTTGCTGGCTGGAGACACTGAAGAATATAGCAGTGAACCGTGAACAGTGGCGATCGTGTTGGCATTTTCTATCCAATGATGATGATTGAAAACACGTGCGTTTATAGAGTTAGACTGTGTTCCGTATGTTGGTTACTGCAGCATTCTTATTTTTTCCCATTTGTGTAGATTCACTCCGTATTCCGTCTGGATATTCACTCTTTTTGTAAACATATGTAACCTTGAGTAAAATGCAGCGGTCAGTGAGACTTGTCTTGCTGTCCGTCGCTGAAAAATGGTGGTGATGATGATGATGATGACGACGACGATAATAATAATAATAATAATAATAATAATAATAATAATAATAATAATAATAATAATAATAATGAATACCCAGTAGTATTTCCCATGTGTTTATTTTTTCCGCAGTTGGTCACATAGCATTGTCCGCAGGCGAAGCAAATTGCTCAGGTTTTGTATACAGTGGTTGATTGGGAATTGTATCAGTGAACATCTTCTCCGTGCAGAACACTTAAAATAATAGTATACGCAAGTTTTGACTAGTCCTATTTTCTTTTCAATTGGTGTATACTATTTACTCGCGATCAGTCAGCATGGAAAATTCGGTCTGGTAACATTCGTGTAGGCGACTCGAGGTCACCGTGGTTATTTTGGATAGAAGAATTGGAACTGATGAATGCGGTTTTTTGTTCCAGACTTAGATTGCCCCAGTCAGTCATCCCCGATCCACTTCACAGTGATCATTTGTGGTAAACACTGGAACCGCTGATCCTGCTAATCAGGTTGTTTTCCAAGGGCTATTCTGTAATGTGCATGATTTTTGCCTGAAAACTGGATGCCCAATGGTACTTCCAGTGATAAAAACAAACAGCTCGCGGAGGGTAAGCGGTCCGGGCAATAATGATCAGTGTGTGCCAGTGCCAATTCACTCAGAATAGTTTACGACTTCAGCTGTTATTGATTTTTGGTTTGATTACACCGGGAGTTGGAAAATAGCCAACCGAAGATCAATGATTTGGTGAGCTGCCAAGGTTGGGTACTATGGAGGAAAATTTTCGAAATTTGGGTGGACTTGTCTAAAGGCAAAAGGCACCATAATTTGTTTGAAAACACCCGCTGAGCGTTCTGTGAAAACCCAAATTGACGAACGAATTCGTTTCGAGTAATTCGTACTCATGCCATTACATCACAATGCGAAGGGGAAAAATTTCAAGGGATTGGCCTAATCGGGTAAAAATATGAGTGGAAAAGAGACTAATGATGTTCCATGCATAACTGTTATCTGATCTAAAGTTGTCACTGGGGGAAGGGTGAGTCGGGGTAGTTAAAGGTCAACCTTTCTATTGTTTTCTTTTGGATTGTGAACGCGGATTGTGACAGCTCCTGCTATGCTCAAGATACGACAATCTGTCGAGTTAGATTGTTGGCTCCGGACCTTTTGGAAGCCTCGAAAAGCTTGGGTCACATTCACGATTTGTTTATCGTGTACAACGTGCGGGATCACCGCGATATTTAGTGACTTAATTGTTCCAGTGCTCAATCATGCAGGGTGCTACTGACGGATGCGCTCAAACAAGCGTTGATCAACGTCCAACGCACATCAGTCGAAAGTGAAAACTTTTGCACAGAGCCCATTTTCAGATGTTCTGTCCCGTTTGAATTGTAGATCACAACACCTGCGAATTTCAATAAATACAGTTATCATGAAGAGGATGAGGTCCAGTTCATCCACAATCTCATTGCCCGATCACTGTTGTAGTCGAAATTCAGCTCATAAGTCGGCCGACGGTCCTACTTTTCTTCGATTTTGCGACAACACGCTTACGGGGGCAATGTCAGCAAAATATAGTGAATCTCGTGTTGAATCTGCGCATTCTACTTGTCAGCATTTCGTCCCGGATCCTGTCATCGTTCTTCTGAGTTTAAGGCTCGATTTGAAGAGAAGTTTTTTCAACTAGCACTCTTATTGCGGCAAATGGGGTCACCAAAGGAACTATCTCTATTGATTCATTTAAGAAGTGCACAAATTGATTATTCCAGGCTACTGGGTTTGTGCAACTCAAAAGCAATTTTTTTTTAAGTCCGGCTGAATTAAAGAGCAATCCGGGATGGATTATCCCCCAACAAACTGCAGCAACAGCTGACCAAATTAAGTTCGGAAGATGCGCCCAAAAGCAGCCATTATATTTCTATCTCTGTCCCAGAGAATGATTTCTCATTGAATATAGCATTTTAAGAGCATCTGCTCCAATTAGGACTCATTGGCGCAACGCTAAGTTTGGATGTCTACAGCCAGTGTGATGGTTCCACGATAAGTATCTAAATCTACAAAATGTGCAGTTTCCCACGCTGAAAGTAAAACCATTCACCTACCAAGATCCTCCTTGGTCACGTGCTGTTTGTTGTGACCATAATATTTCAGGTGTTACCTCGAAATTATGTCAAAATTATGCATTTTTATGTCAAAAGTGTTCGGAAGTGAGGAAAATGTGCCTATGTTACGCGAGATTTCTCAAGAGTACTTCCGCTTGTAGATTGTAAAGCAATGCACAGATGATCAGTACACCTGACATTACGTACGCAAATTGTACCCACGTAAAGTGGATCACATTTCAGACCAATGCAAACGAGATCTCAATAAGACAGTTGAGTGACATTTCGGATTAATTTTGACATAGTTCTGAAGCAATGTGAAAAATGGTATGGTATTTGCTTTTACGGAAGACAGATTCTTCTGATTTCGGTGACGTCAACCAGAGTTTATATGAGACACCATTAATTCAATAGTCGAACTATCATGCAACCCATCGGTTTGGTAGCACATTATTATTGGCTTTCTCGTTGCGTTATTTTTCATTCCCCGACCGAATTGAATTGGCTGATCGATTGACACCTGACCTACTCACAATTACCCTAGGTCATTTGCTCTCGACCGGATCCAGACAGTAGTTGAGCATTCATTTGTATTCAAAATGACAGCAATCTCCATTTAATTTCCGAAAACAAAAGTTTGTACTTCATATGACTTCGTACTTGTAACTCGAGATTGTCTGAATTCAGAAGGAGGATACACACGCACACGCACACACACACACACACACACATATCCGCAGTGGTTACGCCCATTTCTATATCTGGTAATTTTCCACTCACACTATCCCGGTAGTTAGACCCGCTAAGTTTCGGCTGCAAACGAGAACTATTTCTGCCTACAAATTCTGCAATCTGATCCAGCCAATGCCATGACTTTTCTTTTCTCTGTTCTTTTGCCCGCTGTAGCCGCGTGTCTCAGAAAGCGGTTGGTGACCTTTTAAAGAACTAAATTGAATGACATAATGGCTGTGTTGAAAAATCAGTACATCATGGGCTGATGTCCTGTTCTCATGGACACAAATCGCGGCCCGCGCCAAGATTGGAAGTCGAAACAATAAAGGCAAAAAAGCCGTAAGGTGGATCACTAGGTTACCGTTGGTGAAACCTAGGGATATTTTCTATCGAACGGATTCAATAATTTTAAACGCTGGTTGTTTTTCGAATCCAAGGTCAACAATGAAAGTAGGATGACTTGTGCGCTCAGTTCACAACACAAACAAACACCCTAAAAAACTTATTTTCTGTTTTCGCCAGGACTTGACCAGAATGGTACTGTAAGAAATACCAATAGGTATACTAATCCCAAACCGGTGATAAGGGTGGAAAAGGTGAAACATTGCTATTACATTACACTTTACTATCATATTATCAATGTGTTCTTAACACATGATTTGTATTCGGCATCTATCTCTCTCTCTCTCTGTTTCTATCACGCTCCCAAAATCCAGGCACATTCCTGCGTGGAAAAGGCCAGTGTGATTTGCATGGTCAAGTTTCGTCAACTGGAAGTGGACGAAAATTACAGTCTTCATGGTGATGTGCTACAAATAGCATTAGAGGTAATATCATGCTCGGTCATTTAGCAATATTTTGAAAAACAAATGTCTCTTTGAGTGGAATCCCCATTACAAATACTAGAGTGTGTAACTAGACATAGTTACGCACATGCATGCATGCATAAATACATACATTATATATATATATGCGCGAGCGCATTGTAGGATAAATATGATACGTGAATGGTCACCTAGTGCCCGTCACGCGTGTGCTAATCGGGCCGGCTTTCGTGTTCCCTCGTCGATAAGGGACACAGGGCATATAAGTATTAAAGGTCTGTAAAAAGTTCAGTATGATCCTCAATGATTGTGAATATTCGTGTTTTGTACCGGAGGTTGACAATTTTCATAGTTTCCGGAGCGCTGAGCTTAGCACTTAGGATCCCAAAAGTTTCATGACCAACCGAGGTGATGTTATCGATGAGTATGCGATAAATTCTCCACTCAACTGTATTTATAGTGGTGCTGTCCTAGGTTTGACCTTGACCTCAAGAATACGTCAGCCATGTTCCATTGGTTGCAACCTTGAATTGCCAATATTGTTAGTTTTACCAACGTTCCTAGTTTGGTAGTGGTACTGATTTTAGTAATGAGGTTTCGCGATGCCCCTCAACTAGGAGCGGTACTTCAATTGCCTCTGTTTGCTTCAGATTTCTAAGATTCGAAGCTCACCTATCTGTTTAAATCTCGCCTATTACCGGATTGCATGTTTGATATAATTTAGTTTGTCTGTTAATTGCATTTACCGGCCAGTGCCAAGACTTCAGAAACGGTCGTGAGTATGTTATTTTCACTTGGCCCACAGTGCACATCGGTCACAGACTGAATGCGTGTCCTTCTCATAATCTTCTTTAAAGGGATAAAATCATCAAACCTAGGGAGTTTCAGTTTCCAGATCTCATCATTCACTTAGAATAAACTCAATTCACGTAGTTATGACCTTTTAATTGATTTAAATATTTATCTTTCCAACTGTTTTTAGTAATTTGTACATTCGTACTTGCATGCATCTGACCGGATTCTTTTCAATTTCCTCTCGTTTCTGTCCAGGAAGACGTCAAGAACGATCTGATACCATTTTTCGTACGTTTCGTGATGATTTAGAAATCATTTTTTCACTTGAAACGTTTTACCTTTTATTCACTTCAGCAGTCAGTGGCCAATTACTTAGTCTTTTCAGTGGCAACAGCATTTCTTAGATGTTTGGTTGTGAATGTGTGCGATTTTTCCTGCTCACGAACTTCCAGTTCGGCCCGCCAAAACACTTAACCAAAGCTCCCACCTGGTCAAAGATGAGGGAGGGTATTACAACTAATCTGGCCCACATTCTATTCCAAGCAACTACTGTCTAGATGCCTTTGCTTCAGCGGTCAAGCACAGTCATATGGATTGTCAGAAACGGTCGTATGTAAAGTTTCGTAAAACAAAAAATAGAACGTATTTCAATGTGAGCATTTAGCCCAACGTAAGTCTGGCATGCTTGCCATAGCGACATCCCTAAGGTACACTACAGGAAGTCTGGTTGCACCATTCGAACAAGCTAACCATACTCCCAAACTTCTCTCTACAAGGCAATGCCTTTGGCGGGTGAGCGAATTCGACGGCTCTCAGGGATGTTCGTTCCAAGGAGGCACACCGAAATGACCTTTGCATGACATTTAAGCAAGTTAAAACGCATCTCGACAGCTAACTTACGTCAATCACAAGCTGACAAGAAGCAAACGATAGACTAACTATCATTTTTTGCTGAACTATACTCTCCGCGCTTGCAAACGTCTAACGATCTGTCACAATCGAACACAACTGGATTGTAATGTGGCACTGTAGATTCTAATCGAAGAAAAAGTTCCGGTGAATCGCCGTGTGATTCTCAAATGGATTCCAGTGCCAACCTAACCAAGGAGTATACAAACATGGGTATGGATACGCGTAACCGAAAACCAGCAAAAAACGCGAAACCGGTAGTGTGATTCCCGGGGGAATTCTGTTTCTTCATCATTCGACAAAATGTCCTATTTTGCACCATGAAGTCCTGTTCAAAAGATCAGGGAAATGTTACAAAACAATAGCAAGATTCATAGAAGAATCTGATTATTCATTCACTTTGAGTCCTATTTTGTTAGCCACCAACATCTGGCTGCTCTGTATTTCTCCAGTTTGCCAGTTATCAGTTTCATTTAGACCAAAAATCTTTAGTGGAACGATGTTGGTTTCAATGGACTGGACAAATACAAATTTTACCGATCTTTGGAAAGTCCTTGACCTCGGCGGGATTTAAACTTGTCCACTGAGGCAATCTTTCAAGGTCGAGAAATTTTCACAGTTGAATTAATTCTACATTTGTTAAATCTGTCGAACCCAATTTTGTGGATAATCATACTCATGAATTGTAGCTTATGTACACTGGGTGATTAAAAAGCGATCAAGTTGCCGGAAGTTTGCTGTGCCGGATGTCATGGGCTTAAGTAATTTGAGCGGCTGACCACGAGTCCTCAAGTCAAATGCTCCGATAACCATTCGGCATGGCCTCATAGCTCAGCCGGTGAAGCACACACGGAGTAAAACACCCGGGTTGTTCCTATGAATGGGTTGAAATCTCTTCGAAATCTATAACTTTTACAGCTAGATCAATTCTACATTAGTTTTGTTTTCAAGTAACTCATTAGTTTTGTTTTATGGATAGTATTTAAATTCTTTCTGTGTCTTTTTACATCAAACCATTCACCCTACATTAGTAAACATTGTCATGCGTTTTAAATTTGAATGTACAATTATCTATGAAACAAACTGACTACTCTCACTACATAATGACTCAAATCAATATCGAAAGAAATTTCCCGTCATTTAAATCTATTGATTTTGTTTTGAAGAGGCTCTATTACCATGAGATAGAATCAAAAGAAAAATAGTAATCCAGATGGGGATTAGATCAAAATGACTTCGTTTTCTTACTTAAAGATTTAGTCATAACCTGAACTAGAAAATCTACAATGCCATAAGTTCACCGACTGCGTTTATTCGTCAACCAGGGCGAATTGTGTCATGCCAGACCAGTTGAGAATATGTCCTTCTGTTTTATAATCAACAGGTCTGTGCAACACTGGGAACTACTGCATGTTGTTCAGCTGATGACCTGTCTTCGCTTGGACCGGTATGTGATAATTTCAACGTGTGGCTTCATTTGGACGGGGCGTACGGGGGAAACGCGCTAATCTTGCCCGAATGTAAACAGTACCTGAAGGGAATCGAGGTAAGTTCTGGGGTAACATTATCATATGCTACCAATGTGCAGTGACCCATTTAACGCAGCAGGTTTTTACTGGTGCCTGTGATTAAATACTCAGAAAGCTGGACTGATGCGAATATACTGTACTTTGTTTAAGTGTGAACTGATATGCATCGGCGTAATGTAGTGTGGTGCAGTATATTGTAGTACATCGAGTCGTGTTCACAGTACAATACAGAGCATAACACAGTATAATTCCTTGAGGGTGTTGTTGTACGTGAACATAGTGAAAGCTGAGCAACAAGTCGGCGTAGGATGCTGATAATTCCTCTGAGCTGTCTCTAAAGAAGCCTTAAAAAGCCATTAAGTGAGTTGTCATAGCGTTTACTATTAAATCCGCGCCGAAAAACAACACCCATTGCTACAAAAATCCCAACTTTACAAGTCTGAACTTGCACAACCGCAGCAGTCAGAATGCGAATCATTTGGGCAGCATACGTTTTTGCCATTCGATAACAAAAGGGCCCTGCCGTAGCTGGATTACATCTGTCAAAGTTGACGGACTGGCTGCACAGGTCACAAGATGGGGCTCACTGTGTGCGTCGTTGGCACTGCATTTTTCGAGAAGCATTTGTTTCTGCATATTTCCCTATCCGTTAGCAGCAAGTACTACGACTAATACAAAGTTAATCTCCTTCAGAGTGTGAAATCGGCTATTGTCACACCTAGCAAAGAAGGATTGCTGACCTTTTGTTTCGAACGATTTGCAATAAAGACAAAAACATTCTTTATAGTCGTTCTCGGGTTCATCGGGTACATCGAATCGATAGCGCTAATGGTGTTTTTATTTTTCCCTTTTTGTCTATGCCGGGCGTGTGCCTTGTACCACAAATCGACTAGGAAAGTGGAGGTTGGCGGAAGATTAGTCGACCTCAGTATCCGATCTGTTTGTGAGCTGTCAGCAAATAATTAGCTGAACCGAGTACACATTCTTTCAAACTTATGTGACCATCATGTTTGGCGTTTTGACTGTCATGTGCATTAACTATGTCACATTGGCTTCTCGAATGATACTGCAGGAACGGGTCACTATCCAAGATTAACAAAAGACTGTGGAATACCTTTTGAATTGTATATTTCAGTTAATTCGAAGACAGTCTGCCACTCCCATAATGGACGTGAATAGCACCATATATTCCGTGGAATGAATGCAAAGCGTTAATAAAAGTGACAAGTACAGGAAGTCAAGGGTTGAGTAAACTAACTGTGATTTTAGAAACCATGTAATGCACACTTGTAGGAGTTTTTAATAACTAACTCGCCATGTACCATTTGGGCACTGTCAGCCGACACGGGTGGAAAAACCGTGACTTCGTTTTTACCAATGACTACAGGCAGTAATGCCAGCGGCAAAAATGTAAATTCGGCTTATTACCTAGACATTCGGAACAGTGAATTCCGTTCTGCTGACTCTGTTAAGAAGAATCGGATGGCACTACCAGTTCGGATTATTTTGGAGGCCCCGACTGGCTCGGGCTATATTTCAGCATTTCCTAGCCGCAGTTGAGCTCAAGGCTTGGCCGACGGATTTCGAGTGATAGCATAGGCAAACGTAGATCGGTGACACTAATTGATAAGATAGCTGATCTGGCAAGAAGAGCACTAGTTGACCGTATTACCAACCAGTCAAACTAGAGAATCCTTACAATCGACTGAATAAACGACTACTGAATAACGGCTGTACAGAAAACTGCGTCTGCCCCGAGAGGTTGTATAGGTTTGGAATGATGAAAGTATGCCTGTGTGCTAGGTAAATCAACATCGCTTCTGTCTGGCACAAGAATGATGCGTACAGTCTGTCCGCAATTGTCAACTGGTAGTAATCATCAATTTCTTAAAAAAACCTTGTCCTCAGTACAAAATGAATGACTTTCATTTAGGCAATTCGACCAGTCATTGAATCTTAGGTGTTCTGTCAAGACAGAAACAATTTATTCAATGCTTCCTAGCATTCTATTCGTTTTTGTTAATTTATTCTTTTATCTTTTACTTTCTTTATCAATGAAATAACAGTGTACATCATTATGCAGGAAGGTAGCCGCGGCCAACAAAGGGCTGCCAAGTGCGAAAGTCGATCGGTGGTAGCAGGACTCGAACCCGCGACGTTCACGTCTAAACGCCACGGCCTTATCCATTTGGCCACCGCCGACCAGTAATTTAGGAATTGGGGAAATTCTTATCTAGGTCGCATTCTCGATCCGTTTTATTTGACCGATAATTCTTTGAGTTTTTAAATTCCAACGGTTATGCTCACTCCATTCGGCTAATTGTTAGTCGTTGTCGTTTACACTGTTGTCGCGTTTCCAGTCACAGCTGGTTTCATTTGATCATGTTGAACTCGTTTTGGGCGCATGCGTTTGATGCCACTCCCTAAGGTTAGCTGCCATTTGCAGATCACTTCAGGTTGGCCACTTCAGATTCTCGCCAAGTCGAATGACTATGGACACGATTTCCTGTGTGTGTATGTGTGTGTATATGTGTGTGCATGTGTGTGTGTGTGTTGCCACCCGTCTGTTGTTGACACATTTGCCAGATTCAACTTCTCCGTGTGCTACGGATTAAACTGTGGCAATTTGTTCTACAGAAAGTATATTATTTGTTAGAGCAAACATGCATACAAATATAAATCGGTACATATTAGCCATTCTTAAATCAATTCTGTTTCCGTGAACCTCTTGTCATCTATTTGCCTTTTCCGGAACGTTTAACCAAATGGATTGACTGGACTGTCATATATCATATAACTTTTTATATTCAACAAATACTACTGACCATATTCAACTGCATAAGAATAGACATATTTTAGAGTAAGCACGACGAGAACTATATGCGCGGAGAACAAAATTGCGAGTCAAAATGGCTGGTAACATCAACTATCAAGCCAACTATACATGGATCACTCTGATTCTATCGAACGAGTTGCTAAGTTTTGTTATGAATCCGCAAAATTCCTCGATATCCGAATTAGGTACGATAGTCAGCATAAACTATCTGTACTCGCGAATCGCCAAATTATGGCCATCGAATAGAACCTCGACATATTTTCTGTTTGTTTTACTAAATGAGCTTGGCCCGCGCTGACTGACCACACAGACCCACACTTTGGTAATGAACGGATTAGTTATGTGCTGCCGACAAATCTGAGTGACAGGGAAGTAAGTATTATGTGACGCCAGATGACATGTTTGGTCCACTCGTACTAGCCCAATTGCGTACCCCATTGATACGACCAAGAAAAGTTGAGAAGAGGAAATGAATTGTTTGCCCATGCTTAGTATTGGACACAAATGCACAAAAAATTTCATTAGTTTCCTTTCGGAAAGATCACGAAAAATCCAGCAAATTAGGAATTAGCGGGCAAAAAATTATCATTCTAATGTTAAAATAGATCTGCGATTCTTTATATTCTAACAACAGATAGATTTCAATGAAAATTGGAGAAAACATCCAGAAAAACGGAAAAATCCGGAAATTCCTGGCGAATCGAGCACTGAGTTCTGATCGCGTGTAGTTACCACACACAAACACACACATACAATCCCGAAATTGACTACCTCTTCGTTCTAGTGGTGAAAGTTCGCAGTACGAGCCCTTGATCGATATGAAGAAACCATTGTGTCACAGATTGATGTTCTCCCTTGCATTTGCACATCCCATGGACCCAAGCGGTTGTATGCAACTTAATTTCAGTGGAATTCAATGAATGGAACGCATCACTTATCACTCCGGGTTTCTTCTTTTAGGACTTGATAACTGCTGACAAGAACTTGACCATCACGTAAACACTTCCCTCATTTCAGCAGCATTACTATACGCTGAACGTTTGTATTGGTAAATTACGTCATTTGTCACGCGAACAAACTTTCGATCTGTTTTCGTTCGCCGGCAATGCAGCACGTGTGGTCGTTGAATGTCAATCCGAACAAATGGATGCTCGTTGGATTTGATTGTAGTTTGATGTGGTAAGTATTCTGTTTTCTTGAACTGTACATTTGCACCAGACAAGAACAAAATTCAACATAAAACCTCATACATCTGTATTCGTAAACAATCTTATAACAGAATAGACTAGTGAAATTTCAGGTGTACAAATCAGTTCGAATTTATGATGTGTGCTTCCCTCGGCGGAACATGCGAATCAACCCGATTTTTGATCGCACTTTGTGAGTTAAACAATAACTCAGTACTTCTGTGGTGTAGTTTGTCTATTTCCTTAATTCAAAACGAAAAATTTCGGAGAATTGCAAAGACCCTAGTCAGTTTATCTTGAAGAATATGAAGTGTAGCTCCACAGATTTAACTTTGAGTTCTTTCCATCACAGACTCTAATAGGCTATTGTGTGCTGAGATTCTCGTATCCATCCCCCAGAAGCCAACTGGTCCAACCACTTAGATTTGTTTGATTCTTGGTGATAACTCTGTGCCTCGGCTGAGCTGAATAGAAGCAAAGAATGCGGCCGAAAGTTTTGTTGTACACGAGCCTTATTCGCATCTTCCTAACTCAGAACTGTTTCAATCTGCAATGCGTGATACCACACATGACCTAGCCCAGGCCAACATGTCTCATTCGAGTCGAACTTGCACATACCTTCATCCAATGAGTAGGGTCAAAATTGAGAGTCCGATCTAATTTGGAGTTTGGAAACACGTTGCAAGTACAACAGTATGGGGCTAGAAAGATAAACATCTCTTGAAGCCCAAGACCGATTGAGCAAATTATTGGAAATCAGAAGTTGTTAACCGAGAACCGTTCAGTTCATTCAGCGCGACAATTCTACGCTTAAGATTGATTTGGTCGCTCCAGTCATGTCTAACTCACTAAGAGTGAAATCGAATGCCGGTTCAACCGGCACTCATGCTTGCAGGAACACGGATAGTAGAAAAGTAAACTGAATATGCTTATGAACCATTCACTCTTCATGCTCCATCCAGACGAGGGGTCTCCGACTGACCTGCACACACGTCTGACGATTGCCACAGCAGACTGCAAGTTCAGTGGCCGAACAAACTATTTGTTGGGATGGTCGTGTGTGACTTTAGTTGCGTTTTTCATGTTTGTTTGTGGTAGTAAGAGCTCTGATGTGAACTTCTCAATGATTAGTCATACATTATCAACAATAAACTTAGCAGTGAAAACAATGGAACAACTGTACAGCTGTTTAATCTCTGTTGAAAATCATCGGTAATGCATATTCATCGTGTCCGAACCGCGAGGTGAACTTGGGACGAACGACTACGTGAGTCGGGCTGATTCTAAACACTTCATCGAACAGCACGAATACGTGGTACGGCGCCCATATCCATCACTGAATCCTGCAAACCTGTAAACGTACCAGACAAACAACTCCCGGGTGACGATGCGCTTTTCTACTTGTACTGAACCTCAAGCCTAGTAGAAACTTTCATGAAATCAGAAAAAAGAACTTGAATTAGCGGATGAAGGACTTCGAAATGTCATCACAGGAAACGCTGTGAACACAGAGTTGTCGAATGAGACTTCGTTGTGAGCTAAAAGTTTACATTTCGATTGCTTTTGTTTAGCAATATTTTCCCCATAAAAGTGGCATCGTTTATGCGCGGAATCAATAAATAATAGTCGAATCTGGGATGCACAGTACTACTTGTTTATCGATACGGAGCTTAAACCTATCACACCTATTAGTGAAATCGATAAGTAAAATGCAGACTTCATCTGTAATGCCAAAGCAATGAGATAATGTTCAGTCAAAGTCAATCGCCCATATATCTAATGGTAATACAAAGTTCTTAAGATTTCGTATTTATGAAAGCAAGAACTGAAAGCCAGTGGATCAAAAACATAGTAGTAGTATTAGTAGTATTTTATAGCTGCGATGACACAAATTACAGCCATATCATTTGCACCATCCGAATCAGCATCACCAACATCATCATCACCCGAATCACCATCATTCAAACCATCATTTCTGAAGCACAATGAGTCTATCACGTGGATCATAGAGGCAGCAGATAGTTACGAAATGGATGGCCCCGATCTTCAATCATGACATTCTTTATCCGTTTTTGCTTTCTCAAGATATTTCTTCCACTGAACAGTCTTTGGCCTGCTAAGATGATTTTATTCTGAGAAATCTTGCCTAATCATTATCATTTGTTCAACCCATGTAACAGGGTTCGTGATCATCAGTTGCTGACAAGTTCGATGGTAGTCAATCCGATTTATTTGCAACACAAACACTCAAGTAAGTCAGACTTCGGAGCCGTATTTTGTTAGAACGATATTTGTCATTTGTTAGAATTTATTCATCTCTTCTTGGTCAGAAAGCCAATGACCGAACAAGTCGTGAAGCAACTGTTTACACAGCTAGGCTAGCTCCACCCCACTTAGATACGTGTACACCAGCCAGGTTTAGAATAAGATCAGACCTTGGAATAATTCTCTGCTCAGGTTCATCTGTTTGCTCAGTATTTCCCGAACCCGGGACGCGCCGCATCTTTTCCAGATAAGCCCCGTCACCCAAACAGATAAGAGAAACGAGAATATGAGATTTATACCTTCAGTTTTTATTGGAGGTTGAAATTGGAACGTGTCATTGATAATTTGTATGGAAAGGTCAGTTTTTCGGTACCTTTGCCTCCATTCATGTCAATCATCATTTCATTCCATTGGTATGGTGCCCGCATATCGGAGATGACGATTGAACCGGGAACGATGCAGACCTGGATTGTGTCCATCAAAGTGGCAGCAGTTCGATCTGGTACTGCATACATGAACACCACTTCAGTTTCCTGGCAGATCGCTCCAAAAATCCACTGCTGGGGAACGACTGGCCCTGCGTGGTTTTTACGGCGAGATATTAGCGTTTTATCGATCTCGACGTGTTGACCTGGGCCACCGATAACTGTTGGAGTTTGCAAAAGCAGCCAGGCGCAAACTTCGCGAAGAAAGTTCTTCCAGTCAAAATAGGGCCAGCAATACACGAACAGAATTACTGTTCTAAACTCCATCCTAGATCGCTCTAGACAAGTTTCCTTTCGAAGACCGATTTCTTGCCGACAGTGTCGGGCATTACTCTTCCACCTGTCAGAAACATATGAATGTATCATTCGGTGGCCATTGTTGCATAAAAGTTGCTGATCGATTACTCCGCGGCTTTGCAAAAACGTATTGCCGTCTCCTTGTCATGAACGAGAGTTGAAAGCGTTAGAAAGTTTAGTTAAGGTTTTAGGTCCGAACGGAGAAAAATTTTGCACAAAATAAGCCTAGATGCGGATAAGGAATTATTTTCATCGAAAATAGGTCAAGGTTGTGTGCGTCCATTAAATTGAAGCTGGCAAATTGGCGGGGCTTAGCTTTTTGTATTCGTGGCGGGGCTTATCTGGGAAAGATCCGGCGTATCTAGTTTTAAAGCTGTTTACGTCCATTCATCCATTTAGTGATTAAAAGCAAACGTGGTTGCTCTTTTGCCGTTTTTGACATTTCTGTTGTCCCTGGCAAATCATCACTCGTCAATTCACCAGCGACTACTACTGGATATTTCGCTAGGTAAAACGACATGACAGCCAATCCATAGCGGCGAAATACTACTAGGAAACTGAAGGTCAACACGCCTGAATTGAGTGAGGAATCAGAACATAAAATATGACGCACCCATCACACCAATTTGATCTTTATCATTATCGGGACACCAAAACGTTCTTACTCCCAACTCTAAAATTATGGTTGCTGTTTACCATAGATAGCTCAGCTGGCATCTGGGATCATTAGGAATGGCGATTTTTTGATGATGCTGCAGTATGTAGAGAAAATAGAAGGTCATACCAGAACGCGAAGTACAATGGTAAATGACGATGATCTGGAAGCGACAAAATGAGAATGCAAAATGAGGATAGATGAGCTTTTACGGTTTACGCGTAGCTTTTTCATAAGTTGGACCATTTACTTCCTGGGGCAGAAAATTCACTTGATTACCTGTAGCACAAAGTACAGGCAGCCTGATTAATACGCAGTTCTTCTGCGCTAACTCAACATATCGTCACAGGAGAACGCCATAGGCTAGCAAAAAACAAGCTTCCCTGGAACTCGTCTAAGTGAAACCCCTTTGTAAATCTGTTTTAAAACCGGTGGCTTGAATGACGTATACAAGTAGAGTTAAATCAGTTCTTCCTTTCACCTACTTCTGACACTCATCAAGCGCAAATCAGCTGTTTCAAGTGGGATTGATATCGACGCTATTGACAGAGGACTGCCTTGTTATTATCCGCGTAGTTGGTTACTGATATTTTGTCAGTAGGCTAACCGTGAGTTAGAAAATTGGTGAACACAAGCGGGTGAGCATGAGCGGCGCAACTGTAGCACTCGAGCCTCCAAAGGGAAAAGCGTGGTTCATACGACGGTAGATAGTCATCATTTAAGCGCTCTAGTGAGGGCGAAACTCGAGTTTTGAGCTTCTGATCATAAACTGAGAACGGTAGCCTTCGTTTTGTGAGCGAAATGTGTAATCGGAATTACAGTCAGTCGTGCAAAGTAAAGCAGTCATTGTATCCTACTTTTGCTATGGTACTTATCGTATTACATGACTCATGCCGGTTCTCTGGCAGTTCCAGTAGAGATGGTGCAATTTGGGAACCGATAGCAGACAGAAAATTGCTGCGTAATAACCGTTTTGCGTATCAGACCGCTGACAAGTTCCCGCATTGTATATGTACCGTGGGTTAACAAAACAAGTAACGTTGAAACCACATTATAAGAACATAGAATATGAATGCAACCTATGATTAGGCTTGCTACAAATCTAGAAAACTACTTATTGAATATAATAATATCTGTTTTCAGGTAAAACGGTTGATTTTCGAGTAAGTCTGCTCTTAAGCAGTCAATGTTCTAAATTACTCGCCAAATTGGCTTGGTCATCGCAAATGTTCATTAAAGTATTCCATTCCCTGACTCACTGATTTTATGATAAGATAACTAAACAATACAGCCGTTGAATTTTTCAAGTTTTGTGTTGCACCTCAAGGGACATTCGCTAAGTTTATCGAGCTGCACAATGTCCCTAAACGGTAGCGAAAATTCCCAGATCAGAGAAACCACGGCACATGTAGACTGCAAATGATTTATGCTTGACTTTCAAATTGATGAAGCCAACTTTAAACTGACATGTGAGGCGAGCAACTTAATAACCATTGGATTTCATATAATTCATGATAAAATGTCAAAGCATAAACAGTACTTTACACAAAGTTTGCTAACAAGAGAAATGAGCCGGACTAGTCTGTTTTTCTTATGTTGTTCGCACTTCAGTAAGATCCAGAGTGGCCGCTATCAAGGGAACTCAGAAATGATGTTCATTTCTCTTGTGATCAAAAAGCACGTGGTTTTCCATGTTAAATTTTTGAATTTAAGTGGGTGTCCCAATCATCAGCCACTAGGGTACCCTAAACCCAAGCTGAATTATTCACTAGTTTCATTAAAAAATAAACTATCAGTGTTCCGAATTCACTTAAGGATTTCACCTTTGCCTTGGTAACTTCGGAACTCAGACTCTAAGCGGTATAAATCAGTCAGTGTCGTTTGATAATCTGCATAGGTCATTTAGTTCACAACTAAGCTGGAATCGACTCAATTATTTGCCACTAATGACACATGAGAAGAGAAATTCAAAGGTGACATGGAAGCGGAAATTATCCAACGGAGATTGTCAAGTCCAATCAGTGGAACATTCTTTGCTGCACAGTTAAAAACTGTATTCACATCCAAACCGATCATGTTTCCAACTAAAGGACAGACTGCCAGATTCTGCAGCCTCATTCTGTGTGTATTCATTCACCCGCTCCTGTGGGACCAGGTATATTGGCCGCACGACCAGGCGTTTGTCCGATCGCGTTCGTGAACACCTCCCGGCTTGGTTGAGCACAGGAACAATTAAGGCAATCACTAGCGCGGTGTGTTCACACCTTGTCGAGTCAAACCACTCAGTGAACGTAATAAGTGCTTTTCGCACCATCTACAAAGTTAGGAGCGGACAATCAAGAACTGTCAAGTGTCGCATCTTGAACACAGCCGAAGCCGTATCTATCCGTTTGTGTAACCCCCCTCTATGGGCTCAGAAACAATTTGTCCAGACTCTTAAACTTCCCTGGCCCACTTGTCATTATCCAACAAGTGGTCTACAGCCTGATCGTGTGACAAATTGACCAATTACACATACACACAGACGCATTCTTGGAGTTGTGAACTGATGTGACTGCAAACTGACAATTTCCCTTGAACCATCTCCAGACCATATTTAATGTTATGTATTGGCGTGAATACGAATAACTGAAAACGAGCTTGTTCGCCACGTTGTGTTGTTCTCAAATTCAACTTTATGAGCTTGTTGACAGGTTGTAACAATACGGAAAGATCATGACCAATGCATGCACCATTCGGATAGATGAGTGATTTTGTTTTATCAGTAAGCATATCTGCTCCATTATTAGCGTTCTCTTCCATCGTGTGTGTGTGTGTGTGTGTGTGAATGTGGGAACATACCTTCAGCAACTGGTCACCAGCATTTTTTACATTGCATTTTATCTATTACATTTGGTGATGTACTGCATTAATGGGCTCATTAAGGGAAATATGGTTGAACTCCTACTTTCCTGGCTTCTATCCTCAGTGTTTATTGCCGACCTCATGATATCCGGTTGCTTCGCCGGCCCAGTTTACCTAGGCAGCGCAAAGGAACAGGACAAGAATTTCCTGTATCCTCAACAGATTTTGAAGAAGTGCAAATGAACCTTACAGTATGGGATTAGTATCTACCAACAGCAAACCGACTAATAGACAGTTCATGAGGTTAACAGTCTACTCATCGATCGCCTCTGCGATAGCCGGACGAACCACTCTTAAAGTAACTCAAAATTATATTCATCAAACACTTTCTCTTTGCTGAAACCATCTTCGTAAGCTCTAACTGGAAAGGAAATTGCATCATTTCAATTACAATCAAGCTGGTTCACCTGTCGACAAGAGATCCCTGGTCATTCGAATTACGTAGCTCGCCGATCGAGGTCAAGTATGATCGGTCTCACATGAATCGTCTCTTCCGTTGTTTCCACTTCATGGAAGTCGATCCTAGATCTCACCCAGTATGAATGACAATTTACAGCCAAAAGCATGCGTGCAGTGTAAGCACGACTTACAAATGACGATAAAAATATGTTATATGTGGCTTTAGTACTTTCACACCTGAGTAAAGATATGCTTGAGTAAAACTCTGTAAGACGAGTTCGACTCCTTCAGTTGTCACCGGTCTGTGGGTTAGTGAACAGCGACTACGATGAAGGGAATTCGTCTTCACGAGTTTATTATTCGGTCTCTTCAGAGCGGGGCAACGTAGATCTCTTTTTCTCTGAATGCAACCGTATGAACTCATCCCACACAGCTGGCAAAACTTTGATCAGATGCATATAATAAGACCAACTCAGCTTTGTCATTCAACGTTAGATCCATAATGAAGAGTGCCGGAAAATAAAATGACCGACCCGAGTTCCACTAAAGACACTGAGGAGATACACACTGTTTATATTTCATTCTCCTAGTGTTTTTATCACTACCTGAACTGTGGATGCACTCAGCTCATCCAAGGATGTAAGTGTCCAACTGGTGAGTTCGATTTCTTCAACTAACAGTAATCAATGGGTTAGGGAACCCGAATTTCAGACTCCGTTTATTCACACTGGATGCTTCAGATCTCTTTTTCAGCACGTGATCGTCTAAATTCATCACACGTCCTGATGCGCTTCTCAAGATGAACTCCGCTTTGCCATTCAGATTGGGATTCATAGCTAGGATTTCTTGGCAACGAAATGACCGATCCGAGTTCCTCTAGAGACGATGAGCACATGCACACTGCTTGCATTTTATTCTCGTAGTGTTTCCATTACCACTTGAACTTTGGGCATGCTCAACTCATTTTACCTCGTTGGCTTGCGTCCTGATTTGGCCGATAGCTTCCATTCGTGGGCCTTTAAATGGTCGTGATGGACACAGTTCAGCCGAGCTCACTTGTCTGACCGAATGAAAACTGAGTTGGTCATGTGTGTAATTAGATCGAATAAATCTTCAATCACTCAAATGGCTCAGATTCAACTGGGCATCGTTGAATTATCAAGTGATAACGCAACAGTCACTGAGCCGTGGATTGTCGAGCGCGTTAGCTGCAAGCAAGCAAAAATCAGCTTCTCTTTTTGATGGGATGAGAGACTACGGACTATCATTTAGTTTCCTTTTCAGAGCATTTTTGGCCATCTTGGTCCATCCTGTAAAAGTGAACTGGAACTGATAGATTGTCTGCAAATCCATGATAGTTTTATGTGGGTCCGATCCCTGAGCTTGACAATAAGATTGCAAAAGTTTTTTCAATAGACCTATCGAATTGGATCACGTGGGTAAAGCAGTTTAGGTAACTGAGAGAACCGGAATTCATATAATGCAGATCAACAAATTACCAATCTGAGTCATCTAATCGGATCTGTCTAGAAAACTGAATCAAACACTATTCGCGTGCTTGAGACAGTAACGGCAGTACATAAGTAAACGGATCATACTCCTCAAATTGAATGTCAAAAGTCTAATGTCCAAGGTTGAACCAGTAGATGCCGGATAGAAAACAGACGCATAATTGCCAGATCAAAGTGGCCAAAGAAAAGTAAAGGTCAAAGCTACTGGTAGCGCTTTAATTAGGGAAGAACTCAACAAGTGCACACATCCAACGACGACATTATCTGCACGGATGATGAAACACTTCGGATGGAAACGTAAGGCTAGGCCATTAGAACCATTGAGATCTTCGGTAGTCACTGTACACAAACCATTACCTTTATTGGCACAATAGGAAGCGGTTCAGTGTGCAATGAAATAATTTAGTAAACTAGCACGGACATGACTCACAACTGACTGGAGCAATGAATCGACGAACGCACACAACGGGCTGGTGAAATCCTATTGGCTGGAGCGAATTGATCAAGCTATGACCGAAGTCATTGAATATGATCTAAGTTCACGTGGAATAACACTCAGGAATTGGGAACCAACAGTTCGCAAGTACATGAACATTTACAATCAATGAGTCAGCCAGCAGGAAATGTATAACACCATGGACAAGATGGAATAACCGAAAGGTCAACGAACGGTCAACGAACGGTCAACCAAGCCAAGTGGACTAACGTCACGACATCCTTGAAGTCCCTTAATCCGAGATAGGCCCTGAATTTTACGATGACCAAGATCACTAAAAAATGGTGCTAAAAATGAATCCGTCTAATTAGCAAAAGCTTGTATTACTATTCAGCTCAGGCTGTACGATTAGTCTTTAAAATGCATGAATACAATTCACTTCTTTGTATTCTTTCAGTTCATGTCGATTTTATTCCGATGACGAAGCGAAAATCGTAAAGTTTAGAAATATTAATGGTCGATTCTGTAGGGGAAAAGTTTCATCATATTAGGTCTATTCCGGATGTTTCACCTCTGCTCCCCATTCGGTCTTTTCCATCCAGCATTGGGGCATCCCACTTAGTCGGAGATTTCGAGCACTCAAGTTATGGTTCGTTCTACGCATCTACGGTGCGAGTGGAATACGTGAATATATTCGTCGGGTAAGTGTCGTATTATACTTTTTGCATATTTTTTTACCGAATAACATCCAAAATTCTGGTTAAATTTTACCAATGTTTGTACCAAGGCAACATTGTAGCTAGATTATGCATACGAATATGTTCCCGTGGACCGTGAAGGGTGTATTGTTGGAAAGGTAGACAAACTGCTAGAGGGAAAAGGAGATTGGGTAATCCATCGGGATTAAGTGCTCAATCATCCACGTGATAGATTCCAGCTTCGTTTGCATTTGTTTTGTGATTAGTGAGTCAACCACGGCAGATGACTTGCTTGCCCAGAAATGTCTTCGAACACGCCCCTCCTATCCCCAAAGAAGTTGTTTTGATAGTTGATCAGGATCACTTGAGCGACAGGTAAGATACAGCATCTTATCGCAGATGACCATCGGTTCCAGAAACAGGATATCAAAGACAAGACACTCCGGTCTCGCTTAGCTTGGCCGACGGTGGTTAAACGGACAAGGTCATGGCGTTTGGACTTGAAGTTCGCGCGTTTAACCCCCCCCTTACACACCCACACACACATACACACATACACACCCGATCAACTTCTCCATTTGGCAGCCCTCTGTTAGCCGTGAACCCCTTCCTGAAAAATGGTGTGCATCAACGAAGTAGAAGACAAGAAAGGATATATTTGTCTAGAGTGAAACAACTCTACCGTTAATTTCCCTAATCACTCCAGTTCACCACATAAGATGTTTTGTGCTACTGGATGTTCTTGGACAGATATCTGCTCATACTCACCTCCCCGGATCGGATTTGTTTTCAACAGATTTTTACCCACACTAGCAAGTGTTTGTTACAAGTTTGAAAAACACGTTTTCTCGGAACTCAGTTTAGAATGTATTCCCAGGAGATCGGGTCTGTTTTACCACCCGAAACACGATATTCGTTGATGAATCGAAGCCCCTCGTTTAAATCAGATAACCTCGTAGCGCGTTTCGGTTGTACATCTGACTAGGAAGAATGATAAATTTACTGAACATGTAAACATGGCCACAGTGATTGCAAATAACCCCCATCTCGGAGTTTTTAACCGGTGTGAATACCGATACTGTTCCGCGCTTGATCGTCGAGCATGGTGTTCAGATCTCATGCGTTGTTCATGCTTATGTGTTAGTATGAGGAGCGACGCACGAGAATTTGCACCAATGCGAACTTCATGTTCGGGTATTTGGAACCCTCGATTAGTGAACTAAATTTTAATGACTGCGAGCAGTTTTGTTCCGAGTATACCGTCGAAGTATGGTTTTCAAATAGGCATTATGGATACAGTGCACGGACTCAAACAGACTGTTTTGAATGAAATTATGGTAGTGCAAAATTATCACGCGTTCACACTGCGCGTGTATTTGCGCGTGATGTCAGGTCAAAACCAAAAACCCATAGGATCGATCATGTGCACCCACATACTTCGACCAAGTCAAATCATTCGGTTGTTTGGGCTGGCGTTGTGGACGAAAATTCCAATATCCCAATCGAAGGTGAGACTGGACACGTAGACCTCAATGCACGTTTCACGATGTCACTTTCGTCAAAGTTACGAGCTAGATTAGGGCCGAGAATTGGGAAATGGCTTAGGTTGTTTACATTGAATGATATCTTCTCTTAGTCTCTTTTCTAAACGCTGTAGGATGGCCAATTTTGCATCTGGAAGCAAAAAGCTATCGTCTGCACGAAAGCGTTCCACATTTTTGTACTTTCAAAACGTGTAAACCGCTTTGTCTTTTTTAAATTAACTGCCGCAAAAGGATGAATTTAACTATTCATTGAATAGGGTTTACTTGTGATTACTTTATTTTCGATTAGCCCAAGCAGTTTCCCTCGAAAAGTAACAACGGCATGTAAGCGGTCGGTGAAACAATGATACACTGAACAACGTGAATTTTTTTTCTATCCTGATGCAATACAAGCAATATATCGAAAAGTGTTCCATACCATCAATAAGCACCGGGTAGATGAGGTGGCAACAAGTTTTTTGAATGCAGATTTCTATTTAAATCAAAGATAATTCATGGAAAATGATCAATATATATAACGTGCTACCCATGGATATGGCCGCAGTGTGGAGCTATGGATTCGCGGCACCGCTGGTCCCTTGTAACACTACACACGGATTGCAACACACGAAAATCTGACGGTGATCAACCACAACATCCCCGGACAACGAAAGCACGCCTTACAGCAACAGCAGCAGCAACAACAACAACAACAACAACAACAACAACAACAACAACAACAGTACTGCTGTATTTTACCGGAAACGGTCAAAAAATAAATATCGATCAGTAATAATCAGTTCAAACGTTTGTTCGAAAAGGGAATTAATTGAGAGTTGACTTTGTCAGTTGATTTACTCGTCGAATGTCAGACGAGTTGGTATCAATCTGGAATAAACAGGGAAAGCGATTCATTGGTTCAGATCAAACAATCTCTCTAATACAGTTTACACTCCGCTTCCTTTTGGATGGCACTGTCTCCACTGTCATTTGACGAGATTCTAATTGCCTCGCCACCACACGTTTGCATATCAATTGTTTTCCACGATCGGAAGCGACCCTTCCGGGACACATTCGACTTCGTCATGATTAGTGTGATTGGCGAGTGTTATACAGATGTTAATCGATTGTATTGCACTCTTGATAATTCGTAGTCTCGGCTACCTGCTTGCCGTATCAGGTAAACTGTCGGTGACCCTACAAATGTGACTTCATACTACCCCCCCCCCCACGTTTAATGGAACTTAGGGGATGATCCCTTCGCGGTCGCGGTTTGGTATAGCAGCTGTGTCCTTTTGCCTGACGGTCACGGATTCTCTTTTCGTGTACTTGCGCTCTTGTCGCATTCTTTCGAACGAGACGAAAGGCCTCATGTAGTCTTCTCTGAAGAGTCTGTATACACACAATAATGTATCCCACCGACAACGAATCAAACGGCAACGTCAATTCTATCGGTAGACGAAGTTCGTGCCCCGGGTTAAGGTGCGTGGGTCGGCAACTTGTCGTGGTATGGACGGTTGCACGAGAAACTCACATACACAGCGGTAAAACGTCATCCCAACAGTCGGTCTTAACAGTTTCCATGAGACCTTGCAGGACGTTTTTATTGGTCTTATTGATGTGTTCCACTAGCCCGTTTCCCGTTGGATGATACGGCGTCGCGCTCGTCATTTCGGCCTGGATATCTCGCGCAGCAACTGGATTTCGAATACCACTCCTTGATCCGAATGTAGTTATAGGGGCTTCCATATTAGGCAACCCCACTCGAGGATGGAAAGATTTACGACCGTGACTATGACCGGGAACCAAGTGGGCGTTGGTGTGCTCCACTTTGTGAAACAATCAATCATGGCAATAGTATGCCCATTCCAATTCTTCGTCATCGTTACCGGTCCCATGATGTCCAAGCCGACTCGCTGACCTGGTTGGTCTGCATTCATTGGTTTCGTAGGGGCTCTCGGGTTAGTCGTTGAGTTCTTGATTGCAGCACAGGTGGAGCATGTCTTACACACAGAATCATCAAATCTTCGTGAATAAGAAGCCATCTGCAAGGCTCATGACTGGTTGCTTTTGTTTTCTTTTGACCATTGTGCCCAACTTGCTTGCGTTTCGGTTTTTCTTCTCAGTAGTATGTTTCGCATGCGGACGGATGTAAAAACTTGGCTGGAAGCTCACAACAGGTCTCGCGGTTATCGCCGCTCTTCAGGTATGCGTACCAGGTATTCTTCCGTACAACCATCCCTATACCAGTGTGCTCGTTTCTCAGTGTGTTTCCTTTGAAGAATCGTTGCTGTCTTTTGCCTAAGCACCACAGGCTTCGGGTCTATTTTCATGTTGTTATACAAAACGTCATTGACTAGTTACAATTCATTCCATCCCTGCCATAACGTTTCTTCATCCTCGGAACTGATTTGCTATCCATCACCGGATGGGTTACGCAACTAGCAATCATAGATTCGATAGACGTACAGATCATTCGCTTACTCACCCGCCCATTTGGCCTCATCTGAGATTAACAAAAAGGTGTTCGTCGCGTGAGCAAATGGAAGAAATGCGCTAGCATTGGGGTGTCACCGTCCGGGACGATGCTTACAACTAAAATCGAATTCCTGTAGTGTTTCATTGCTAACTCGTCGCTTGAAATTTAGGCTCTCTAAAGTTCCTCAACCACTGTAATAAATAACGTTCTGTTCTGACTTCAAACGCCTTGCTCGAGAGGTATGATTCGAAACAATTAATAAGGTAAATTAGAGTTATGTTTCTGTTCGGTAGAGTCCAAGGCACGGTTGGCGGGAGCAGTAATCACTTTACCACGTAATGATTCTTGTGACAACAACTCTTTAATGGCCTGATCACAAGCGTCGGTATCCAAAATGGAACTTTCGCCATCATTAGAGTTTTCGGGTAACGCTGGGATGAACGTTGACATGAACAGCTTTTCCAACTTGAAAAACGCTTCGTCGCATTCATGTGACCAGGAAAACATGTTCTTGAATTGTGAGCCGGTATATAGGAGCAGCAATTCGTGCAAAGTTCTTCACAAATCTTCGATGGTAGGAATCCAGCCCCACAAATAAACGTAGTTGTTCTGTTGATATGGATATGGATCAGTTGGTAATTCTTCCGCATTTTACCGAGTCCGTTCGGATTCTCGTCGATGTAATATTATGGTTTAACAACTTCAGTTCGTTGCACAAAAAGTGACATTTAAAAGTTTTACTTTCATCGCAACTTGTAGCAACCTCTTAAATACTGTCTGTATTAATTTGATGGGTTCGCCTGTAGATCTCTTGTAAACTAGATGAGACACCCGTTGGGAACCAAACCTCCTGGAACTTTGTTAATGGATCTTTGGAACATTGCAGGAGGGTTCGTCAACCCAGTAGGTATCGCCTCGAATTCGTGCAATCTGTTGGGGAAGGGCGGGGGGAAATGGATGCTGTCTTTTCCAAATTTGATGGCTCCACCTTGACCTGCTAATGTCTACTTGCTAGGTCCGGGGATGAAAATCGATTAGCATCACCAAAGGCATCAATACGTGAGAATTTGGATCGAGTCTTTTCGAGTAACCTCATCCAACTTCCGATTGTCTACACAAATCCGCAGACTACCGCCCGACTTCTTAAGTATAACTATAGGGGATGACCACGAGGAGGATGACGGACGAGCTACCTTCTTCCCTAGGATATCTCGGATCATACTATCAAGCTTTTGGTGCGATGTGAACGGGCAGTCGTTGCGCACGCTGCCTTATTGGTTCACTGTCGCCAGTATCAGTTTCACGTTAGTTTGGGCAGTACCTCCCGGCACACGCGAAGCAAAAGTACTACAGTAAGCCTTTTTCAACTCAGCCAGCGTATTTGTCGTTGAAACCATCCGTGGACCGTTCTGACTATGAACCCTCCTCCTTTGCTTCGCTTCGTACTTGCAGGATCAGAAATCTCAAGCTCCGATTGGAAAGTGTAATCACTTCCCCTTACTTTGTTAGGAAGTCTAGTCCTGAGATCGCATCCCATTGAAGCTTGCAGTGGACGAGGAACGAATGACCCGTGGGTTTCTGAATTCAAACTAGCCATGTCTAGCGTAGCTACCCCTGAACCATTCGCGGTCTTTTGTGATGACGTTTTGGACTGGACACAAGTGTTGCAGCCAAAGTAATCATTTGCCAACCAGTAAGACGAACCGTCACTGGTCAAAATCAAAGAATCAACTTCATTTAAACAACTGCTCCCTTCAAATCCTTAGCAGTGAAAGCAGAAGCATATGAACACACAAAAGCGTTTGGCCAATATGAACGATTTTTCGGCGGCATTAGTGAGTTGTGGCCGTAGTGCTGTACCCTCCGACCAAATCTGGCACAAAACCTACACTACGGTCACTGTGCCGGTGACTCAGGGTTCAGTGGGTGAGCCGGCCTCTAGGTACCCAGGCTACTCTCATTAAGGTACTGAACAGCAAAACAAGGCGTTGGACCGGTTGGTAACTGTTGATTGGTGCTCGACGTACCCTCGTTCCTTTCGGGCTTTCTCTAGGGTTTCCTCTGTCAACTTGCGTGGCTTGAACATATGTTCGATCCGCAAGAATTCATCGGCTAATCCCATGAAGAATCGTTAGTAAACCGCAACGTGCGCTCGTCTCGTGACAGGGTTGCATATGGCTTCGTCGTCAAATTCAAAAGCGGAAGATAGAACTGATCTGCTGACGCTCCCATCAATTGTTTTCAGT
>LUCM01011067.1:0-14530 GCA_008360955.1 Fasciolopsis buskii
GGAACCGCACTCAACTGAGTAGCATGCGCTGGTGTCGGATCTCTGTTTGAAGTGGAAAAGACTAGGTTGATTCCTATACGGCATGAGTAAAGAGATTTACATTCCTTTTCGCAGTGAACGAAAAGGTGACATCAAAGCGTTTTTAAAGAAGTCGAATCTAGTTTCACACACTCGATCCACAAGTAAGCTTGGATGGTATAGATTATTGACTAAGGGTACGGTAACTACTCTACGTACTTCGTTTTTAAACGCAGTAGATAATGGTGACAGAATGCACAGCTAATGGGGCAGTTTTTTCCGCAATGACGAGTTTCTGACAATAAAGGAGTTGGCTGTGACGGAGGTCTTTGAAAATGAGAGAGTTATAATAGAATCCGCATTTCGGAGAGAGTATGGGAGTTGTTTTCTAACACGAGGTGCGGAGACGCATCTCTCCCCTGTGATAATATTGTTAGAGAGCATCAGGTTTACTCTTATGCGTCGGAGCCACAGAGCATCTGATTACGGCGAATCACAGCCTTCCATGTAATTTAAGCTTGCAGAGTAGCCAGTTAACTGCTTAGTAAATGCACGGTGGAAGTTTTCAGTCGCCACTCTGTCGAATTGCCTCATGTTAGAGCAGACTGCAGAGCAATACTCCAGAATGGGTCTGACGTTGACCCTAAAAAGATGTGGTTTGCTTTCGTTCAACTTCAGGTTTCGGTTTAACAGCCCCACTAATTTATTTGCTTTCGCCACTTGTGCGAGAGCATGCTCCGAGAGGTTTAAGGTGCAGGAATAGTTTAGTCTTAGGTCCCGAACTTCGCAGTTAACGGGGATGATTTGAGTTCCAAGCTTGAATTCTCTTGGGAGTATAACGCATTTTTACCCCATGATGCTGCATTTTTCAGCGGAGAATTTCATCATCCAGTCGTTTGCCCAGGAGTTGAGTGATGCTAGGTCTTGTGATATGTGACGTACGGTGGATTCTAAAGTTTCAGGGCGAAAGGTGTGCACAACTAATTGAATCAAGACCCGACCACACCAGGCTGCCAGCTACTCGTAATCACCACCCCACCCACAAACAAAATTGTCTAGGCAACCCCTAAGAAATCGCTGAAGCATTTGGCAGATTCTTTGTTTCATCCCTAACAACTAAGAGTAACCGTCCGTCAGCGCCTGACCTTAGAAACATTTTCGACAATTTTCTTTATAACGAAAGTGCTAGCTCCATTGGTAGAAAAACAAAATGCAGATATCACCCTAGTCCAGACTCGTTACCTTCAGCTATCCTCATGCTGGGCGGTGAAGATACTTCAATGCTGTTGGCAAACGCATTTAACCTCTCTGTTTAATGCGGTACTCTTCATTTTTAATGGGAAAAGTCTATCATAATCCCCATGCATAAGAAAAGCACATAACCTGGTCCAACCAATTATAGACCGATCCACCGTACCCCTATTGACTCTAGAACCACTGAGCGCTTGACCAAAAGGCAGCTCGCCATATATCTTATTGACGACAAGCTTGTAAACACTACTGAACATGGTTTTCTCCAAAAGAAATCTTGCGTTACGCTTGTGACTGATTACCTAGGTAAAAAAGAGCTGCTAAAGCCAAAATGTCCATGATAGTAGTCTAAGTAGATATGACAAAGTCTTTTGATAGATTATCCTACCGTAAGATCATAAAAAGATCAAATCCTTTGGGGTCACCGACCCTATACTCTCACGTTGCACGTCACATTTCCTTGAGAAATCAAGCAATGCAGATGAAAGGTTTAACGTCCCACCCCAGGCCAACCCCCAGTAGCGTAATCAAAGGTAGTGCACTACGCCACCCGCTGTTTCTTTTTTAATTAAATGATGTCTTCAAAGTTATTAGAAGAGGTGTTCTTTTCCTATTTGCCAGGGGCATCAAGATAGTTCACATCTTTTAGCCTGAGGCTCTAGGCAACACTGTCGCCGAAATAACCCAAGATCTAACATACCTGAACAATTGAGCCAACGAATGAACGATGAAGTTCTCAGCTTAAAAAAGCTGCATCCTCTGCACAAGTGCGTCTTATCCAAATGGAGGCTTGCGATCGGAGGTCAAACCATCCCCATTCCCATCAAACTGGGAGAATCGGGTCTAAATTATTCTTGCAGCTTTCACATTTTTGGAGAACATACTCAAATTGCAAAAGCCAGTAAATTAGTTAAGCTGTTGCATAGGACCTTTAAACTGAACAGGAGTAGACTGATGCTCTTCAAAACACGCCAACTTTGGAGTATTGCTCGTTAACCTGCTCCAGCATGAGACGATGCGACCGACTTGCAATTGGAAACGTTCAGCGGGCATTTGCAAAGCGGCTATTAGGCATGTCGTCAAACCTTTTTTAAAGGGAGCACTGTACAATGTTGAAATTTGAATGCCGGTGGCTCCGTGGCACGAAGACAAACGTGGTATTCTTTTGTGGTCTTATCAAGATTGAAGGGTGAATTCCAGCCCTTTTGTTGAGAAAGCAAGCTCCCTACTGCCACGAAAAAATGAATTCATCCTAGCGACTATTATTGGAGGAAAGGCATCAGAGCATACCTTTTTACGGTTAACTATTCTTAATTGCAGCATTCATTGCCGCAACAGTTACGTCTGCTGTCCTCGTCTACAATCGTTTTCAAAAATGAGGTCCGAAGACTGATGACCACAGCGACACACATTCGTAGGTACAACCACTACCTTTCAGAATCTCCAGCGTACGAAGTTGGTTCAGGATTTTAGTGATTACTACGGTTAGACCTCCAAAACGTAGATCCCAGTCAACAATAACGATAATATTCGTACATTTTTCGGAAAATTCCAGAGGCATGCTTGGTTGCATGATCAAACGTTCCGGGGGTATTGCAAGTCACATTGAGCAAGCAGATAAACATTTGACTAAAAATGAGAAGAAATAGCAAAACTGCCTTATCAAGAGGAACAAAGTGTTTATACGCACCAATGGTGCGTATCGCAGGTGCAGAGTTAAACTGGACGATGGTGGCGGGCGTGGTATCTGCAGCATTCGGATTTAACGGGTCAATAAAACAGACATGAATGTTAAAATGTCATGAAAAAGTCTCCAGAGACCTTGTGTGCAAGGTAAAACTTGCCAAAAGGGACGGAAACAGCTAGCGGGAAGAGTATTGATGGCCTATAGATACTATTAATGTTCGTGATAACAAGGATGCTGAAGTCTATGGCAGGTGTTACCGCGACGCATTTGCATTTATGTTAGACCTCCCAATCAGGAATGATCTCCTCGCAAAATCTTTCACAGTTTACTTACTCTGACAATATAAATGATCTTGCTTCTCTGCCGGACTTTACGGAACCCTGATCCTTCCCTCGCAGAAATTTCATCCAGAGTCACATTCGAGTTTCCTCTTAATCTTCCTACCTTTACACCCCGATCCCCACCCTCTTGCTCGCTCGAAATTGGCAAATTCCTTGTCCCCTAAGCATCCACTCTGCTTTCATAAAAACTGTCCACACCAAACAAGCAACCGGGCTCCCCTATTCAACGAACGAGTGCACATTAGCAGATTTCAAGTGGCACTCGTTTAATGAAAAAGGTATGCTGTCGAAAACGGCAATGCCACACGTGCAGGTCTGTGCTCTACGGCATTAGTCACCACCCTCCGCGTGCTTGCTTATTCCCACTTTGGTTCCTTTTAGTTCATACATGCAAGATCCAAATGACCGAAGCATGTTTAAATCAGCAGCTCCGAACGTGGAAAAACAGTCCACCCCCAACAGTTGAAAAAGATGTACATATAACGCGGAAAGTTAAGGACAGGCGGACGCACCATGAAAACTGGACATATTTGCTCAACCTTCCCCTGTTAGGAAAAAGGGCTCTGCCGGGGCCAGTGTGAATCCAATAACAACTTGTCTCGGACTGCAAATATTGGTCCGCCTTCTGCGATGGATGTGTCATCAGATCAAAACTAACCCTGCAATAGGAGAAACCCCTGATAGCCCCTGTTCGGTAGATAAATATCTGGCTGTTTTATGGAACGATCTGTGTAGGTGGCACATCGGACTGTCCACGTGTGCTTCAACACCAACCCTTTATTTCAACCTGCCTTTGTTCTCCCAACGCAAACCTAACACCTATGCTGACGGTTAGAGCAACGGCCGTTGTTCTGCTTTCGTAACTTCTCTTATTGAAACCACTATGTGGCAACAGTTGCTGTCATCCTGTTCAAACACAAACCACTGATTCTAGCGTTCTCGTGCTTCTCTCTTCCCACTCTACTATGAATTCTCAAGGCAACTCCTGTCCCGGTCTCCGCCTCATTCTGCAATCTTGGATTCATTTCAGTGGTGCGCATTTTGGGGAACTTCAAAGTAGCAGATTCGGTAGTGGATCGCGAAGCATCAGTTACATCTGATCCTTTTCCACATGTACAAGACGCCGTAAACCAGAAGCGTACCACAAACAGGACAGATAATGACCTTGATTCCTTGACCTTGCTGCTAATCATCCCATCAACCCATTGCAATCGGCGGTTGCAAAAATGTCAAAAGTTGACTGCGAAACACGTCACAATTGGGGGCCTTACGGCCGGGGGCTGACTGAGCCATGCACCTTAGTAGCAGTAAGCAGAAAGCACATATCTTGTCACCGAATGACCCTGTCTTTTTGTGCATTTCAAGGAAGTCGTCTGGACTCTGAAATGCTTGTAAGAAATTGACTGCTGTCACTGCTGACTTTATTGTTTACTCGCCATGATGCCAACTGCAACGAATTAAAGGCTGACCTCTATCCTCTCGCTGGGAGTTCTTCAGGCTCGCCACTGACCGCAGTGCACAAGCATTGGCTAACAGAAAGTGCAGATGCTACTTAGACTAGATCTTTGACAGCTCCACCTCATCCTACGTGCAGGTTATTTATACCTGCTAGGAAACTACCATTAAGATCTGGTGCTCCAGTGCCGGTCCGTTCAACCCAAAGGCAAATCTAACTCTGCCACCGACCGCCTTGTGTATCTATTTTCAGGCGGGTCACTAAGACTTGTCAAAGCACTGTTAGTAATGGCAATAGAATATAACCCTTCACACGACTTCCAGACCACTAAAATCACAGAACATCATTGCATCCGACATCTAAAACAGCAGCGCTGAAGTCATTCATGATAATTCTTTTAAGAACTGTTATTAATTCTTAAAGGAACTCGTTTTCTCTCCATCCCATTACTCAGTCCGGTCGGCTTCCCGCTGCATGGGTTCCGCGATCGTCCTTTTGGGTTCCGTTGTCTCTCCATCCTCAGTTCTTCATAATATTTAATCCCCTATCTGACCTTGTGCAACCATGGTCTTTTCCCTCTGGTTCATTATCAGCAGTAAATTGACTCTTCATTTTTGCTGCTATCTGCCTTCTTATTCACATCATATGACAGTCAGTCTAGTCTTGACTCCTCTGCACCACACTATCATATCCATATTGTTATCGTTTTCTCATTTTAAATTCTCTGTCGATCATACAACCCTCCCACTTTTCTAGGAGTCCGGTCATATCGCGACTTACTCCGGCGCCCTGCCCCAGCTAAATTTGTCGCGTGTGATGCAAGCCCTTGATACATTGAAACAATGAATGAATAGCAATCCACGATTGAAAATAAATCTCAGAAAGTCTTGTATAATCCTGGCAAACGGTCGTTTAGCTATGGACGTTAACTGGCAAACTCGTACCCGGCACATCACTTTGTAGAATCTGGCTGTGCTCGAGGTACATGCAGCGGCATACACACTAATGTTTCATGTCTGGTTCTTGTCTCCAGTGTTTCCACTGCACCATCCTTGCATAAACTAGATTCTGCCATGCGCATGCCTCCCAAAATTCGAGAAATGTGCATAATTATTATTACGCTTGGAAGCTAGCTGCTGTTGATTTTCAAACATCCTGACATTACAATTTTTCCTTTTTGGGTCTTCTTGCTAAGACTGTTGACCGGTCTCCATCAGTCACTGTTCCGTCATAATTGGTCCAATGTTGCCATACAATTCTGGCTAGGAAAACTGTTAAAGCCCTGCTTGACTGTCCTCTCTCTTCTGCCATTATTAGCAACTATGCGTGGGCACGCCAAGGTTGGTACACAACGAATAAGTCCGCACTAAGAAGCTGTAGCTCGCCTGCCCCAAAGCGCCACAGGTTAAAGGTGCTTCTGCTTGGGCTAAATAGTGCATAGGGCTTTAGCATTTTAAAGTGCACAGACAGATTCATTCATCGTCAATTAATCCATACGCCAGGCCTTCTCTGACTGCTTCTATATCCCTGTTTTCGGTCCTTTCACGTAGAAGCATCGGTACAAATAGGAAATAATCTGCAACATTCTATCTACTGGGCGGCACTGAGGTGACCCAAAGATGCTGCCCCAATTGAATCAGTGAACTGAAATTCTGTAATGTACCAGGAAGCTGCGTGCAATCGTTATCGTCCGACATTAAAGACCAAAGGCAATGGGTTGGTTCAATCTGTTCATTTTGACTTTAAGAATGCGGACCTTTATAACCGCTTTCAAACGAGCATCGAACTATTGGGTGGGTAGTTTATAGTCGCCATGCCAAAATGATCACAAATTACAACAGAACTTACCTGTGGCAAAAGATTACACCACGGGTACACTGGCATTACCACAATAGTGCGGGTAGCGTAATATCAACCGCTTTGACCGGTGCACATCGGGCGGGCAGCTCGGCCGCAGCGGTGTGCGCGTGCATCCAGGTACGCAGATTACACCTCCTGCGTTCACCGTCAAACGGTGTTTTTCAGGTTGGGTGGCCAGCAATCGATCAGCTCTACCCACTAGCACTGTTGTGCTAAACAGCATTCTAGCTCCTACGTTCACGTGCACCACTTTGTACTGGCTTCCTCTTGCTTCTTCCCAAAATTCTTCTGTCAAAACCATGCAAAACGGACTCACGAATGGGCAGTATTTTTATTGGCATTTGTTATAAACTGCCGTTCATAATGCATCTTGACATCCGAAAACAGCTGAGGACCGTCATTTTTCATTAACCTCTATTCTGGTCTGCGAAATATGGCAAGAGAGCGGTGCGCCATGGAACTCGTCTCCCCACGAGTCCACCAGATATCGCCTCATTTGATTCCGGTTCTTCTTTTCCAGCCCCATGTTTCTCTCTGGACCAAACTAACATTCATGAACTCAAAGTTGCCCATAAAATGTCCCATGGATTAGTCTTATGATTAAACATGACACATTCCGTGTCGCCGCTTTCCTTGCTTAGCGGACTGTGCATCCAGGTTTTTCGCGTTTTATACTGCCTCATATGGTACCCAGTTTGGTTATGGCTCGTCTCCATCCCATTATCGCATCCATATTGATCTTCATCTTAACCACATAACCCTCTTGGTTTTCGAAGATCCCGGCTAACTGGCGGCGACATCCATTACCTTCCAGCCACATTTTGCGCCCAAGATACGCACCTTTGATGCATTCAAACATAGTATTACTCACAGTGCAGGACTGGTAATCAGTCACAAAAAAATCTTTGCGAATCATTATCTAGCTTTGATTTCAGAGTCGAAGGCTCTTGCTCAGCAAATCACATCACCTGTTAGGATCTTCTGAGCGAAAACATTGCATTTCTTTTTTCGCTTCTGTTTTCCGGGTATGCAATATGCCTTTCTTGCATAATTTTGATTTTTTGCTCATGCCTCTCGCAAATCGAGAAATACACATTATTTTTGCCATTGTTAGTAATGAAATGGAGAACTTCCTGAGCCTCTAATGCCTGGCTTTTTTGAAATGATCCTAACGCACCTGAGCGGTCGTTGGGCTCACTAGTAACCGTACTTGTATCTACGCCGACTTCATCTATATGGGTTACCGTTTGCCATGAATAGAGGCGGTAGTTGCTTACTTGCGTACATGGATAATCTTCCTTCGGAATCAAGCTGTTTCTAGAGATGTTGGGTGCTCATTCTTACCGAACTAGATAAATACCATAAAGTACTGATTAGCAATGATAACACTGGAGTTTACGTCCATTTTCACTTCTTAATTCTGCTTTTGCATAAGCCCTTTTTGCCTCTAGATCACTATCGTCCATCCACGCCACATCAAGTGAGAAATAACAAAGTCAACCGACACAGAGCAAAACCACCGACTATTTGCATGTTGTTTTACTTGCGTTATCATACGCACCTATGTCACCGTTATTACGTCAGCTTTTGTCCGGGTCCGCGTTGATTCCTCTGTCTTGTTCAGTGCACAACAGGCAACTTGGTTTGTGGGCTCCATCCGTTAAAAGTGGACCGCTCATCTCGATCAGCTCTCGCTGCCCACGATAAGGTCTTCCGTTTGCACACTCACACCATTACATTCTCATCATGCCACTGATGTGGCTGTGCCCTATATGCCAGTGGGATAACGTGGTCTTGCATTCTGCACTTCCTCGATGCCTGGCAAAACAGCCCTGCATCCACACTTTTGTGTTGACCGTATTTGTCCAGCACAGTCTAGCGCCGCACAGCTACTGGTGATCCATGAAACAACTCCATCAAATTCAACGGCAATATCGGTCAAAGTGTCCGTCCTGTGATTTACATTTTCCGAACTGCGAGAGACTTGCCCATAGAAAGTCCAAACTTGCCCATGAAAATCACAATTATTTTTGAGGGAACTAATGCACAGCATAAAATGAATGCGAAATGGAACTGATGCAAAACTGAATGCAGAAAATGTTTTAATTCATCTGTTAGGAAAACAAAGCTATTATAGTACCAAGCTAGCCTGAAAAAATAAGGATCTGGCCAGAGCAATCAAGTATGCCAATATATAGTTTGGTTTAATGCATCATCTGGTGCCTAATTTGAAGAAACTGTCGCTCCCAAAGGGGGGCGCTAGTGCGAAAAGTAATTGCGTTTGGTACGCCTGGCGGAATCACTACAGTGGGTGGGGCCATGGTAGATTCAATAAAGTGGTTAAATTCCTGCGCAGCAGAGAGAAGAGGCAAGAGGTGTCTTGTCATATGGTGCTACTTAATAAATGGAAAGTGATGCAATGGTGCTTCTAACCCTGTAATGGCTATCAAGTTGTGGATATTTGTTTGGATGTTCCAGGGGTTTGCTTTTATCTTCGTGCATTTCCGTTTCCGTTAAACCCAAAGACGTCGGAAGTGCATTTGAGAAAGTTCGTCATATAGATTGCACAGCCGCTGAAGACATGAAATTCACCTTGACGGGTTTACGAGTAAACGGGAAAGCCTCCAAAGATATCCAGTCATCTTTAAGCGAAAAGGGTTCGCTGTTGACGGAGAGTTTGCCGAGATAGACATGTCACCCCAGTCCAAGCCGCGAATAAGCAGGAGAAGCCTGGCCCAACTAAGCTTAATATGGTGAAATCTGTGGGACAGTCAAAGAAGTGTTTTTGGACTGTGAACGACATTACCAACAATGATTTTGTCGCCACTGTAGATAAAATTTGAGCCCGTTAATTTCAGCTGTTACAGACACTGCTTTATCACAGTAAGCCACCATTTTAGACCACATCCACCAAAAAGAGCTGCACATTCAATGGAAAAGCCAAGCCCTGTTTATATGGTTACTTTGGTTTTGCTCTTATGCAACTTCCTCCGCCCTCGCCTAGGCGGACCATTTTGGATTTAGGACTTTCGGCTTGCTCGTATGGGAACGCAGTTAGTCGTTTTAATGTACCCCGTTTTACTTGTATTTCGATTTGGGGAACAGCTTAGTGACATCATTAGAACTGATGGTTTGCGTGAATACGCAGTCCCCCAAGACAGGAAGCGTTATCAGCAACGGAGCCTCGAAAACTGGTGTTGGTAAAGTGTTATTCGTCAAATATTGACAGGGTCAGACGTTGACCTCAATACTCTGTTGGCTCTGTTTGCTATTTGGTGAGTGCAAGGTAGGTTGACTATAAGGCTTAATGTTATGATGAATGCTTATCTTGGCCTGCATTGAAGTTCCTGGATTCAAGATTGGGAGGTGAATGAAAGGCACGAAAGGATGTGGGCTGGTTGCTGCGTGCAAAGGAGATTTAACTCGAGAGGGGCGGTCGGAGACGGGGCGGATGTCCGCGTGATCCGATTATGCCAGGGACGTTTGATGTCCGCTTTTGGATGGATCAGCCCCCGGCCCTGGTAGAGTGAAAATAGTGGGATGATAATATGTCCAAACAACCTGGAAAGACTCTGATAAACTGGCGGCAGTGTTAGGTTAACTGATGGAGGGTTCTGAGCCATATCACATGCGGAAGTCAGTGTTTTGGAGTTAAACATTATAAGAACGGTTGCTGTATGGCCGGGTGAGGGAGGTGGTTGCTTTTGAATCAACCGTAGCCACAGGGATCTTGGTCATCAGAAGGGGCACTTTGCCTCAGAACCAGGGTAGAGGGGGGGCAGGGTGGTTAAGGGTTGGAAGAAGACGTGCCTCGTCGGTACTATTTTCGGGGTCCTTTAAATTTTAAAATTTTGCTCTCAAACGCCGCGTTTTCCGCAAAAGTCTGTCGTCAAATCATAACTTATTTAGCGGTCAGGCTTCACATAAATTGTTAGTGCGGCGGAACGTAAGGAATCCACAGCAGCAACAGACCATGTCGCACACAGTTAGGGTCCAATGCTCCACAAATTCCAGGGAAAACTGATCCGAAAACTAAACAAGTCGTCTTTTACCGCATTTTATGGATGTGCGGACTTTCGTAGCTACTAAATCCGGGAAGCTGCAAATCTTCGTTGAGTCCCGTGCACTAAGGGACATGTGGAGCTCAACTGTTTGAATTAGCGAAGGAATTTTAGCCACAGCATTTTGCAGATCCCCACTAATTTACACTGCAGAGCGCCATCCTGCAGGCTGCCTGGGGAGTACCAAGTTGGCGGATGCAGCGAAAATTACTTTATCGTGAGCTTTCTTGCTTGCGTATTTATAGGAATTAATCAGTTTGTTGATTCAGGGAGTGGACACAAGGACCTTATATGGTACATCTAATCGTTGAAAGTAGCGTGATTATTGCTGGTAAAGAAATGTAGCTCCGTATCCGTTGACTAATTTGGCATGTGTGAATGCAAATGCCAACTGAAATGAGGACAAAAATGGTGTCGAAATTTGTGGAAACGTATGAACAAGAAAATACGTGGATGAATAATAACTGTCTTCGATTTTAGGAGTAAATGCGCGGGTCATTGACTTAACGCTGCATAGTATAACAACGGTCAAATTAAGTTTGAGAGAGAGTAAAAAAATGTAGCATTCGGGACTTGAGTAAACTATTGGCAAAACGGCTGAGTTTAAACCGATTCAAATTGGAATAACTTCTCACCCTGTTAAAATCGCTGGAATACCACCGTATGCGACTCACAAAGGAACGACAACTCACAGCGGGGAGCGGTGGAACAAGTGCTACGATCCTTCGACGCCGTTATTTTGACAGAAGAACCATTGTAAAATCTGAAAGGCTGGCTTCCATGATTTTTAGTGAAGATCATTCCTCCAAGGTGCTGGACTTTTCCTTTCATATGCGGTTGACTTGACTGCTTCAATATTTCCCATGTCTAGCAAAGCGTGCTACCCAGCCACACAGGATCCAGTGTCAGCCCTAAGCGTCATGACGAAAATTACGCATCGCATCATGTTTTAAAACATTTCTGCCAACTTAGTGTAGCCTACCGCAGGATTTTCTGCTCAGCAGAATTTGATTCTGGCTGTGGTTTCAAATATAGCCAGTAAAGCCTGGCCATGGCAGAAGAACTCCACCACGAAACCATGGGGGCAAAATTACACCCACACATTCCGATCGGAAGGTAATCTGCTCGAAACTCATTTGCGACTAGGTCTGCAGCTACTTTTTCCTTTTGGCTAAAGTAAATTTCCTGATTGTAGTCCGGACATAGGTGGTTAACACTATAAATTTGTGCCATGTAGACAAAACGAACACGCGGGAACCACGATGGTTTACCTATTGCTTTGGTTGATCGTAATTCTACCAGCCGACCAGCTCGTTGAAATACAAAAACCCGAGGATTTTGTCCTTATTGAAGGATTTTAGTTTGGTTCAAATCACTTGTAGCGTCGTGTTTAGGAAAACCTCAAAGGAGTTCCGGAAAATGCATCATCAACCGTCCCTTCATATCTGGGAAGAAACGCTGTGGATTCATCTCAAGATCCTGTGTTAATTTATGCTGGGAACACCAAAGAAAAATCGAGGGAATGAGTAATTAGTCAAAAGGATGAACCTCCACCCAAATTTTTTCCAGTGCTTTAAAGCAAGGTCTGTTTTTGAGGACTTTAGAAATAATCAAGCACACTGAGAAAAGTGCCTATCAGTGAACGTCGAAAATATACAAGTGAAAAGCAGAAACAATAAGTTGAATAAAGCGAGGGTCGTTTTGAACGGTACTTGGGACCATGCAGTCCACCGCTTCGTGCCGAGTGAGTAGTGAAGAGTATACCACTACTCCGAGTCCCCATGCCGAGTTAACGCCCCACTGCCTTGTGGGTAGGGCCTTGGAGCCAAAGGCTCCGATTGGGTTCCACAAGAAAAAACCCTTCCATAGAGGAAGCAGCCTCCAAGTAACGATCGCCGGAATACTTTTGGCGTCCTTTCTACAAGAAAACTTTCTAATTCACATCCTTTCGATGTATAGGCCACGCAACCTGTCACGAAGAACTGCAGCTCGACGGATTTATCTGACGTCTACGTTAGAAAAAGAGAAAGAAGTAGTTCGAAAGCATTGCTTAAACCAAAGTGTTTGTATCACTTGGGTGTCTCCCATGTCCGCATACTCCTTCAAACAGGACAACGAACTACGACTGCTAGAAGTATCGAAACCTTCAAAATAGACGTATGTTATGTCTCCGGAACTTCCGTTAGGATCCCACTTTCGCGACCACCGTCCACAACTTACATGCAACTCATTCTTTTGCGCTACTCTTCTTCTATCGGTTGATCCGGCCTCGATCGCTCGTGATCAGACTGGCCCTGAGATCGCCCTGAGTAGGTGGGCGGGGAACGTACTGTTGGACTGGATCCCAGTGAATAGCCGTTCGTGTGAATTTCGGTTCCATGGTTCTGCAATTGTCAATAGGTGTCAATTGAAGCGTCGTTCGTTGTTCGTCGTATCTGTGTACGAGCTCGTTGACAGCAGCTCCCTTGAGGAGCAAGACGATTTTTAATCGGAGTTATCTCGGTTGCTCCGCACTGTGCGTTCAGTTTATGTTGTGGCTGTTGCTAGTGGTCTTAACGCACGACTTGGGTACTGCAGGGAGACAACTGGCACATCAGAAACCGTTTTTCTATCCCATCCGATCGGACTGGCAACAGAGATCCTCTCAATCGCCTTTGTTCTGATCACACTCTGTTTTTGGCGAACACAAATTTTGTCATAAAAATGACATCGGTCCACTTAGTGTCCGTCTTCGCCTTCATAACGCTTGACTCAGATTGATCACGTTGCCATCGACCGCTGGTAGTTTGGATCGGTCGAGGATTGTTGATAATTCTGATTCATGCCTGTGGACTTAGACTATGCTTCGGTCGGAGCTCGGTTATGTTTGTACCTGGTACGCGGTCCCACCGATACGATAGCTATTTGCTCGACACAGCTGATTTTGGACGATAATCACCGACTAAAATTCCAATCGGAAATCCCATTGCGGTTGTCGTATCACCAAAAACGCCCAAGGTGTGAGGGAGCATCGGTGGTAGATGAAAGAAACTCTGCACTCAGCGGTAACTGCCACATAAACCCCAGGAGCGATTGATATCCTTGTCTACTGTTGAACTTCTAAATGCTTGCAAATGGCCCTCTCCGGATCAAAAATACAATGAGATTTATACACTCCTGAGAAATCAGATGACTGGTATTTCAAGGAATGGCAACGAGCAGCGATGCGTGGACAATTGCAATCCCTAGTGCATCAACCTTTGTAGTTCAATCATTATTTATTTCAGCAGCAGTTACCTCCTGTCCGTCGTATTAAATACCGGCTCATTCTCCTTGCTCACAATGTAGACGATCCTACCAAATACCGGTTCATTCTGTTAACTCATAGTGCAGACGATCTACACATTAGATTAGCCAGCCCCCCTATTTAAATACATATATATCTATGTCTACAAAAAAGAAAACCCAGATTCCTTAGTCACCGTCCATATATTTTGAATTGCATTGTGCGCCCCAGTAACTTCCTTCTCTGAGCTGTTCGTGAGATTGATCGCATCCTAATCTGCAGCTGGCAGCTAGGCCAGAGTGCCGTCCGTCTTTTTTCTCTCTTCTATGCCTCATAGTTCAGTTTGGATGGAAACACTTACTGATACTCTGGCGATTATCCGATCCTGGAAACACGATATCTCCCTTACCATACCATGCTCAAATTCCTTCCACCACACCACGAGTACGCCGGCGTTACCACAATAGTGCGGGTAGCGTAACATCAACCGCTTTGACCGGTGCACATCGGGCGGGCAGCTCGGCCGCAGCGGTGTGCGCGTGCAGCCAGGTACGCAGATTACACCTCCTGCGTTCACCGTCAAACGGTGTT
>LUCM01011067.1:15695-97449 GCA_008360955.1 Fasciolopsis buskii
CACCCGTTTGGCACGGCCTCTCATTGAATGGGGACCAAAGCGATTCAACTCAGCCCCACGTTTTCCGTGTGATTCAGGCAAAGCTCGCTTATGCTTCTGCCAGGGTTTCACCCGATCACCCTGAGAGAAGCTCTGTTCGAAGGAGTTCAATTATTGAACGTCTCCTTTTAACCTCCTCATTGAAATAGTTATGGAGATAGTCCTATCCTCCTGTGTGAGCCCTGAAACTGCAGTCTGTCCTGAAATGATCCTGCCTGACTTAGGATAGGTGGATGGAGTTTTGAAGTTATTAGTTCTTGTAATTCAGGCCTTAGAACCAGCGTTGAATCAGAATAGATTGAGGTGCTTTGAACATAATTTGTGCATGGCCGCAGAACGACTGTTTTTTGTACGATGTTCTTCAAGGCGGGCGATGGTTAGAGCATAGTTCGCAGTGGCAAGTCCATGGCAACGGTGAAAAGCATGTGAAATTCAACCAGTAGGCTTGCTATTGTGGGTCCAATTAAAATACCTGGTTGGGATCTATGAGATTCTCTGGAGCAATGTTTGGAGGCAGTAGGTGGCAGAGTGATTGCTACAACCAGCGAATTTCTAAAATTCGAAACATTAATCTCTTTGTGCTGTTCTTCACCTTGAAAAGTTGCAATCGTTACTCAACTATTTTTAGTTTTCCCGTTTGAGCAAACGATGGTTTCAGGAAGGAACCACAAGCGAAGCAAAAAGGTGCAAAGTCAATCGGTATAATAACTAGATTGAACTTGGCACTTACAGAATTGTAAGCTGATTTCTGTACACACCGCCAGGAAAAATGTGTACGCAAGTTCAGCACTTACTTCTACATGCGTCCTGTGTCAGCCATGATGAACCAAACTAAGTCGAGATTCCGCGGTTGCACCTGAACCCAATGCTAGTGGCTGAAAACAGTGTCATGGATGATAAGGAGTGCAAAGCATATGACAAATTGGGGTGGCTATGGTCCTGTCTACTGCTTAGAACGATCGGGGATACTAAAACACAAAGTGCTAAGGAACATATGTTATTGGGTTTCTGACGTGCTAAGTCCACCTGCTTCAAACCATATCATCAGACAGCTAAAAATCATCCCTACCTGTGCTCAAAATCATAAGACGCAGGTTTCTCACCATTTGGGGCAGAGGTTCTCATGTTTTATTTCACTTATAGTCTATATCTCCTTCAGTATGGTAGCATGATTAGGGACCAAGAATACCTGGGGTGTGCTAAGAAGAGCGTTGACATTAGTATGATGAATCTTAGATAGACCACACCCATCACGCCCATTGAGTGTGAACATTTGGCAGCCAGAAAAGTGGGGAATTAGAAGCTTGTTTTTTAGTGTTCAGTCTATTCTCATGACAAGGCACGGCCAATTGTTTACACACTGTAGTCATGAAAAACACCTAGGAATTCCAAAACAATGTGTTATTTTCGACCCATAACCAATGATCCCAGGGACTTCTCACGCTCAGATTAGTCTTAATGGAACGGCCCAGTTGGAAAGGTATTCAACGCATGAGCGAAACACATACATAGTGCGCTTAAGTGATTTGATTTTATTGAAATTCAGCCAAACGTGCGCATCTGTAAGCAAATGACAGCGTCCGTCCTGAGGCATTTGCTGCATATCTTATAAGGTTATCACTAAATCAATATAATGCACTCGAGTTTTCTCCCTCTCTCTTATTAACGCTGTGCCAAGTTTACAGGTCCGAAGAATGTGGCTTGCATTCAGCTTACGCGTTTGTCGTTGTGCCTCTTTGTTCTTGCCTTGTGCTTGGCGCCGGGCGTTAGCTTTGAGCAGTGGGGTCAATCAGTACATGATCGGGATAAAGCGTCAGTGTGCCTTGTGCTGGTTTTCATTCTCCGCCGTCCAGTGCACATTATTCCAGCTCAGCGACTCCCACGGAAAAGAGGATAATATAGGTCCGGAACCCTTTGGGCACACAAGCGAAGAACTTGAAAAGTGCTTCAGAACCTCGAGGCCCTGCAGTAGGACTTGCAACGGAGACTACGAAAGGCAGCGAAGTTGTGAGTAAACAGATAAAATAGATTAAGTAAAAGGGGGTGAGAAGATAAGTTAATTGCCCGACGTTATGAAATATTATTTGTTGTGTGATGCGAAGTGGTAAAGGCTGTTGTTTTTGTTTTTTAAAATCCTCGATTCGTCCGAAGGACGACATTTGGCGACATTTTAACGCGAGCGCCGCGGCTTGTCGTTTGGTGTGCGTAGTGTTTTTATTAGCCTTCATTTTCACCTTACGGATACTGGCGTTGTAATGGAGTAGACTGACAAATCGCAATGATATGAGTGCAAGTTTTATTTATTACTTACGGTACTGAGTAAATCTGCTGTTGTTTGGGCCCTATATTCCAGGCTCAATAGGCATTTAAATTCAAAGCTCATTGCTTAGAGAAGTCTGCTAGAATTCTGCTCGTTGTTTATTTCCTTTCCTAATGTTTGTAAACATCCCAAAACAATATCTATGCATGTTCTGCAAACGCTATGTTGTCCTATGACAACATGTGGTATAATATGAAATGATGTATATCGTTGCACTACCAACTCGTAGTCTTAAGTCATAGTTTTGATTATTACCCAGAATATTGGTCTGGGGTATCGGCCACCTAGCTCGATTTTCATGCAATAGTTTTATTGAGTACTTACCTTTGTGAACGTAGTTCAGGTTCATTCCACGTATACATAAGCTAAACAGCAATCGCTGCCACGCTTCAAGTTGGTTATTGCAACGTAGTTTGGATCACGTTTTGAAAACTCAAATCTCCATCTGATATAAACCATTTGTTTCCAAATAAATACAATCTTGTTATACCAGCGGTACTGACAGTATACTGCCAGTAATCTTATCTTGCACACTTTTTCTTTAATTTTTATATGTGTATGAGTCTCTGATTATCTCATTCCAAGTGGATGAGCTTCAACGCTGACCGTAAGCGTAAATAGTACCTCACGCGTTTTTTCTTCGTTACCAACTGGAGATTAAATGTGTGGAATTTGTCCCAGTGTGTGCAAATTCCACCCATGTGTACACCGCTCTCCAAGATGATTTCCCCCCAATATCAACATTGGAAATCACTAATCCAACCATAATATTCACCCAGTTTCTTAAGCCTAGTTACTGAGCTCATGATAATCTAGGTCAGCCAGAGGATTTTGCAATGCTTTTGTTGACAGTGAAAAACGGCCCTTAAAATGCTCATTGACGTCATAGAAGAAGAATACCAAAGGACGGTCAAGTAGTCTTACGCTTCCCTCAAAGACTCCGTATCTGAAATTCAGTATTTCTTCTAATAAAAGAAACTGAAAGTTGTCGCCCCATTTGGAGGTGGGTGGAAGATCACTGAATCTCGTTGTTCCGTCAGTTCTAGCCACGTTGCGCAAAAGCTCTAGCAAATACTGAGAAAGTCGCTCATGATTGCAAAAGAACCTCGTTAAGTTGGGATATTCGTTCTAAATGAACTAAAGAAATTAAGTGTCAAGTTTTTGGCATCTGTTGAGATGCCAATTTCTCGGAATTGGAGGACCAAATAAGAATGACCCATCGTGCGGTACTTACACCCCGAACGAGTCCTTTTTGTCATAGTCACCGTTCATTTGTTAGTGTAATACTTATGTGAATCTATCTATTCAAAAGTACCGGACTTAAGGATTGGGTCAAAGAGAGACTAAAGGGATAATTCTGCCTTAAGTACAGCATGAGTCATCAGGAAGAAAGTTCCCACCATGAAGCAACCGCCGTGACAGCGATGCACGCTTCACAGACTATGGGCCCAGCAATTCATGAGGGTGCTGTAATGCTTCTTGAGTCCCTTTCAACTTCCTGGCTCATTCATCTTGTTTCGAAGATTTTATGTCGGGTCTCAAAAAGTGTTTTCCGTGATTTTCCGTTTTTCTGAACGATGCAAGATTACACTGGACCACTAGTTTGAAAATAACGTTTTGTTATAATCTATCCTTGTTAGTATCAAAATGGCAATTTACTTGCCCATGTATTATACAGCTATCTGCTGATTTACTTTAGAGAATCATAGTTCGGTACATTTGTTTTCCAGTCCATCAAACGCGAAAACTACCTGCAAGCCGCTAAGGCCTATGATATGAGAAGATTGGCAACCATGAATCTGAGAGTGAGAGTAGTAAACAACTACATGACGCCTCGACAGGTCAGGTGTGGTGACGATTTAGGCAACAGTGAGGTTTGCTCCAGGAGGAAAGTACCCGACCGATTCGGAATTCCAGGCTCACTCTAAAGGGGTCAGTGGCCTAATTCACTTAGCCACCATCGGTATTTCAGAATTCGAATCATGCTGGTTTTGCTGCATTCATGCAGTTACCATGTTCAAAAACAAGAAAACAATAAAACTGACACAACATGAGGAACCGTATAATTTTATTGCGGCTGTCTTTACAATTTCACTTGGGCAAAACAAAAGCGGAACTTTGAATATTTTCAAACTAGTTGTGTTTTATCTTTCCTACACTACAAACTTCGTATACATAAACGCCATTATTTCCACTACGAAACACCAATTTGGCTGCATCCAGAGTGACATTGTAGCCGTAAGCAACAATTCGGGTAAAATGAGGAACAAATGCACTGGGCATGGTTCATTGCACAAGTCAACTCTCCCGTAATCTGCCCCCCACCTAATGATCCATGGTTGGTTTCTATGCTTAATGCCAAGTAGCCTCCCAGGTCGAAATACGGGATTTGCTTGTAAGGTTCTACCTTGTATCTACAAAATAATAAGACTATGTGAGAGTCTCGTAGTACACGAGGAGCTGGAAGCTGGTAGTTGGGTTCCCAAGCCTTGTGAATGAGTCAAGGCATCGTGAGTAACTAGTTTGCCACTTCGTCGCGGGTAACGGTGAACCTAGGGTTACTTGCTTGGTGCGTTTTACATGAGTGATTTGCGGTCAGTATTTAGTCATTTTTCCTGTTTTGTCTACCATGGATTAGTAGATCCGGTAGAAGACAACCAACATGCATTCTATCAGCACAGTTTAATATTAATATTCACCTCAAAGAAGCGGTGATCAGGAAATTCTCAGAAAAAGCTGTATAAGATGCAGTTTTCTGGGAGTGTTTAAAGTTGGCGCCATCTCAGAGCCGGAAGCGTTCAGCATTGATCATCGTAGGCATTAGTATGTGAGCTTTTATTCCGTGGATAATGGCGCTTCACAGGGGGCACAACTCCTTACCAGACCGCCATAGGGACTATGCAGGTTTCGAACAAAATGGTTGCCTTGTTTCCGGGTTACGGACTGCTAGTTCTACCGAATATTGACTCAGTGACACTAAGTTGTGTGCACAAGTATGGCAGCAAATGAATCAAAAACACGAAATTTTCGTGTGAAACTTTATTTCTAATCACTTATTTTGATGAGGAGGTGTCAACTGGGACTAGCCCGTAACGACATATTCTCCGACATGTGAGCATCTGGTAAGGTATAGCCTTATCCGCTCCGACCAACTCATCTCCTTAAGGAACAAGGTTGGGCCTTGGGCCAGTCCAGTCGTGTAACGGCCTTTTGCACTTTGAGCTTGCGAACATATCCTTAGTGCACACTTAGAAGCAAAGGATCATTCGCATACTCTCACTTGGACAGTTTATTGTTTGGACAAATGCTAGTGCCATATTTTCACATTACAGTAGTACGATTTCAACAGTTATTTCAGTTGCAAAGTTGGATAGGTATATGGAAAGAAAACAACCCTCAGTCAGTGTGTTTATTTTGCAACGCTTGCCGTATAGAGGTTTGACCGATACAACTCCGAGTAGAAACCCGGTTTGATTTTTTACATGCAAAATCCTCTGGAGCAGCAGGTAATCATTGGAATATGGTTTTGTCGATCAGTTTGGATAAGATAATTGCGGAAACAGTTGCCTTGTAATTTTTACAGCAGATTTTGTCACCATTTCGCGTGTTGATGCAATCGCTGATTCACTGCGGTCGCTAATAGTGCTTTTTGATTAGATTGACCCCAGGAGCCTTATCAAGCTAAATGCTGAGACTTCGTTACCATCCTTGAAAAAAGAAGAAGAGCCCATGTGATTCAGTAATCATGTCATTTTAGAAAGCCTGTCTCCCTGATGTCCTCCATTATTAGAAGGAGACCTCCATCTACTTACATTGTTTTGTTCAAAGGCATTAGCACAAGTTTCATTATGGAACTGAATCAAATAGGTTGCTCTCTAATGTGCCCACCTAAGGCTCTAAACGAAGGTCCTGGGAGCAGGTCAGTAAACCATGGGATCCCTTGAACAACCGAAATACACCCGGTTGCCTTGGTCCCATATTTGCCATCAGTCGGATAAGATTCCAGATATTTCTGACAGTCGTAGCCTTTTCCGTTCCTCTGTATTCCATCGTCTATCGCTGCTCGCAGTCAATCCACAGGCATAGGGAGGGATAGATGGGCGAGTATCCAGTGGCCATGTGAGTTCGAGGATATCTACCTTTTGCAAGGCCTAAATGGCCCGAAATTCTGCGTGGCTTCCAGTGCTGACTGTATAACATCGTTAATCTACTGTCAATGTTCCCTTAATTTTTGGGCATTTGACTTTACCGATAGCCGCGTAGAAATCACGAAATGGAACTCATCCGAAAGCACTTGTGGATGACGGGTGGTTTTTACGCTAATGCGGCCACGGCCTATGCATAAACGAAAAGAGCACAGCCAAAGACGTGGTCTTAATCCTCAGGTGTGGACCAGAATGATCAATAATAACCAGGTGATCTAAGCCACCGGTGATGAATGGCAATGTGGCTAATTTGATGTCAAAACTATGAAGGCGAAGAAGGACTTTAGGTTAGTGAACCTCGTTTTTACGAGGAAAATGTGCCTACAAGGAGTAGTGTATGATCGGAACAAATCTGATTGTGATCGTGGTTGCAGGTTTGGTCGACTGAGACAAGATGTGAGCACTCGATGTGCCGTTCCGCCTTTCCCAGTTGACCAGCTTGGGAACTGAAATAACTGGCAGTGACCGCAATGTCTGTTGTCTGCATCCTTTGAGGTGATAAGGATATGTACTTATAGTTCTCGCGTTTAACTTCACCAGACCTAAAATCGACGAAAGCATGCGCATCCACAAAGAAAAGCCACAGAAATTTTGAACGACATTGGTTGACACGCACAGAACCATCCAACCGAACTGCACTATATGGTTATTGATTAAGGTCTAGTCGGCTCTGGTGCTCGGAGCAAATTGGACGCCAGCCCAAAACCGGATCACAAAATGCAAGAAAAATCAAACTGGAGGAAGTTATATCTAAGCTGGGAAGGAGTGTCGTTGAAACAGGGTGTTATGTGATAGAATTCGCGGGATGTATTTATTTTAAAGTTGCAAGAGTTCTGGCTAGGGCAGCTTGTTTTTCTTTGGCATAGTGTGATAAAATTAAGGACAGTCAAGTGGGTTCAGTATTTATGTCTAGGTAACTATTTTTTCCGAACCTTTACTAGTACCATCTTAATCAAATCCTTTTAGCCCCAGTCATTCGTAGCGGCACTAATTCTTTCACAATCGGGATAGCAAAGGTTGGAAAGTTTCACAATAGAAAATATGACCGCCTGCACACTGGAAGTTTTTCCTTTGGGTCTCTTAACAGAGGCTTTTGCGTCAAGTGTCCGGCCCATAGAAAATGGTCCACTAACCAGGCATTATAGCCTGATTGAAAAAATCGTGAGGAAGCTTCCTCAATTTTATTTTACATAGGAAACCATAAAAGTTGGGCGGAAGGAACAAAACAGGATGGTTCCGGATAAGATAAAATGGGTTGAATGAACGGAAGGAATATCAGAGCGGATGCCCACTAATCCTTGTCCATACCACTTGATGCAATAGGCAGCGCGATCCTTATTACAATGTGTTACAACTGATTCAGTTGGGGAGCTTTATATTTGTGTAATTCCTGATAAATATCTGACGTGTATGGTTTTAGAGTTCGGCAGCTAAACAGGAAGATTTCTAGGTTTCTAAGCCAAATCCCTAAAGTTACTACAAGACCCCGTTTGCAAGATGGCGGGGAGTAGCTGGTTGGAAGTCGATCTGATTTAGCCAGTTATATTTCTACCAATTTTAACGATGAACTTAACAGCTTTAGTTGGCCCTAATCACTTTGTCTGATCCACTGACCTTCCAGGTTTGATTGTTTATCTTTGCCTTTGAATTAATCCTCTTGTATTGCTCGTTCTGAAACAACCGTGCTTAAGTCGTCACACCTTGTCAAGGTTTAGTCTCATTCTGACGGTCAGTGGTTTATGGTTTTTTAGCGCTGACGTCATAGGTGTGTGACTGTAGAAAATACTTCCCTTAGATCATGGACCAAATGACCTCTCATAAACTTTACCGTAAGTTGTGTGCACGTCGTTCTTAATGAGCAATTTAGCCTACCTATTTGTGACTTTGTCACATGAAGACGTGGTTGCTTGGCGATAAATTATATCAGATTTTAAGTAACCGTTTCCAAGTTGAGTGTTTTATTTGGAAAGCTGTACATTTGCCTACTTTTCTTGTGAAAGATTTAACAACTTCATCAAACGGTGTTTTGGTTGATGTAAAAAGTTAAATTTGATTTTATTTTTTGTTCGATTTGGTTTGGATAGCAGAGATGAATCGTGAAAGGCTTTCCGAGGATGAATGTAGATCTTACGGTGACCTACTCAGTGCCCCAAACGTTGGATGCACGTGAGTTAGGCAAACTCGAGGTTGTTTTTTTTCAGCTAAAGCTGATCAGTTCACTGATTTTTAATGTTGGTGTTTTCCATGGGTTCCGTTGGCTGTTCTTTTTTGCGGACGATCAGTTTGGCTTTTGGTTCGCAAATATTTCATCAACAACCGAGGTGATGTGTGGCAGCACTACCACGGTTTGTGAAAGAACAGCATTTTTGAATTGAGTGCCCCAAGCTGAGCGATTGCAAATTCGTGTTGTTTCCCTTTTTCCTCCACCAACGTAGTCCGCAATTAGTTGAAATTTACGAGTGTTTCATACTCCTTCGGAAAGCAGCTACAATCTCAACTACAATTTCTCATAATTCATTCAGAAAAATCATCATGAGCAGATGCTAATGCAACTGTAGTTTTGATAAAACCCCAATCTGAAACCCCTCTGGTGTGTGCAAATGACTTTGCAGCGTGTTCGTAGGTCGCCTTTTGGGTTTAATCCCATGAACATGACCGGCCACTTTACAATGTAAACGGTCATTTTTGTTAAAAACCCCTTTGATCTACTTGGGAATTTATAATGTGAAGCAAGCTACCAGGTTCTCTGTGTAGGAAATTTTGGGAAAATGAAAATGGCTAATTATTAAGGAAACAAACATTTTGAGCGGCTCATTACTTGTTATCCACGTTTTGTTGTGGGATTGACACTTCATAGAGAGTCACCTTGTTGTTTCCTGTTAATATTTCCATTAAACTTTCTTTAGGTATATATATATGCACATATATATATATATATATATATATACTCCTACCTGTCCAGAATCTGATTCGTATCGTCTTTATTGTTCACAGATGCTTTTTGTTATGGTATCCTTAAAAGAGAGATCTGCCGGTCACCTTGGCGGTAAACGGAAACTTGCTTTCGCCCGACTCGTTAGCACACCTGACCTACTGAGACCTTATGTGGTCCTATGCCCCGCAAGCTTTCGGGTCGTGATTTCCGGTCTTCTACTAGTCGCTACGATGCATGTATCTTTCACTGCACTCATCTTTCAAACATGCTATAAAAAACTGAAAGTCGTTTGTGGTTCTTGGCTGGTTGGTTCAAGGTAACCTTAGGAGAAGGGTAGCGTATTGTTAACTATGTATGAAGCAGTATCTAGAATTGTGTCATCGTTTTAGAAGTTAGTTTGGAACAAGCAATAGAAAGACACCAATTACTGAAAATAATAGTTCTTCTAAGAACTCTTCAATAGAACGGAGTCGCGTACAGTTGTTATGAAGCAGACAAGTTCGGAAACGTTCGGATTGTGCAGGTTTAGAAGTGACTGGAGAGGAGTGTAACAGCCATTCACAGCTGAAGAGCGATAACAACCACGATACAGGCGGTATACCATGAAAAGGTTTTATTCATTCGTCTGGTTATTACCCATTTTCAAGAGATATAATGGCATATTGTGAATGCATATGTTTCGCCTTTCCTGTCCTGTTGATGGCTAAATTAACCTCAGGTTTCCACTGTGCCAATGTTAGAATTACACCTCCTTCGTTTTCATTAGTTACTATAATAACTGTTAATTCCTTCCAGCGAATATGATGTTCAAGTAATGCACGAATTGAGATTTGTTTAGACAATTGCCTTATCTGAAAGAGCTGTGATAGTGCTAATACGAGCAGCTTTTTTAGATTCTTTCTTTCAAAATGTGCTTGTTCCTACTGCGTTCCGTACTCAATGAAACTGCTACGTTTTTATGACATGCCTTTTGATTTGAGTTTTCTCAAAGAATTTTGCTTGTGGTAATACAAAGGAGATAGTTATGCCATGAAACGCCAATATATGTAGCACCGGTTTGTTCCGGTTCCACGACTGTCGGGACCAATGTTCCGTCATAAACCAGAGAAGTTTTAATGGCCATCCTGGCCTATATTGTTTGTCTCACTGGAAATCGGATAATGCGTTTTCGATTAAAAAGCTTAAACAGACCAGTGCTCATTTATCGGCCTTCCTGAGAGGACTGGGCATGGTTAATGTGGTCTCTGAGTTTGGTGGTCAACATGTTTGCTGTCACGAGGTTTCTTCACGTAGTTGCAAAATTTGGTTAGTGCTCACCATTTGTCTGGTGAATTTGGTATTTGCTTAATGGAGCCCTGCCAACGACCTGTTTTTATGCATCTAATAACGAGTAGAACCATTAAAGTGAATTCGTCCAGACGGCGTTAATTGTTCATCACTTATTACCAGTTTCCAGCCTGCCAATACGAACTACAGGAAGACCGGAAAGCGATTCCATCTCCTGCAACCCCTGGCAGCATACATCAAGAAAAATTGTAATCTATGGTGAACAATCGTGAAGTGAATAACATAGCTGCTAGGCTATCCATGCTGATGCTTAACGGCTTGATTATAAATTTTCACTTCTAACTTCTTATGGGCACGGTAAATTATCGGGGGTTGCCTAAGCGATCTAAAGTGCAAAAAGACAAAAATATGCATCACCAGAAGCTTACTAATTGTATCAGCCGGAATCGAAGCCTACAAAATCAAATCAACATGCCGTTGCAGAATGATATGATTCTGCGAAATGAAGGTTTTACCTTGAAAATAATCGACAGAACTCCGTTGTTTTCCTGATTCGAGTAGTGCGAGGTAATTTTACATAAAGATGGAACACTGCGCGCTGCCTGTATCAAAATTGAGGAACGTTGTTCGTGATAACCGAAATATCAACGAACTACCAACTATTACCACCAAATTATGTTGCTGAATAACAACAGTTTACCTATCCACAGTTCCTCTTTTGTTTTTATTGGAAAGCCAAGCATCGGTAAACAAAATGATAGCCGTATTAAACCTGCGGTTGAAATCACCTGTTGTGTTCCACCGTTAGTTTGGTGACGGAGACAAACTTGGCCTTTATAGGGCTGATTAAAATGGAGAAAATAATGAATCCTACGAGTTTCACTTTTAAAGTGCATTGGGAAATAAGCAACTCAATGCAGCCGTTACACTCTAGTTCTTTGTTCGACACATCATTTGGAATAACACTATTACACTTATTTAGTTTTTGGATCTCGAAGTTTTTTTCTAATTTAAAACGGGCAGCTGATGTCAGAATAGTTAGTAGCCTTAAAACCTTTATTGGTCGATTGCCTTAATATCGGACTACATCATCCTTGAAGAATTTATTCAAATCTATTTTTGCTTTTGCTGTCTGTCAATGCGTGTGTGTCAACGCAACGTGTGGGTTCGAATCGTGCCGAGGTCGGAACCTTTTCGCAGCTGAATCAGTTCTACATTTGTCAAAATCTGACACTCCAAATCCCTAATTTCATTATTATCGTAAGCTAAGCAACTGACCGGCGGGCGTCTCTCCCGGAGTGTTCATAATGAAAACTTATAAATGAGCGAACTCATGTTTTCAAACAACAAGAATTTTCGGTGAGACAGTGGGTTGCCTGTCCTTTATCGGAGATCGTATCGACCGAAATCAGTATTTTAGGAACTAATCATTTCTTTATTCAGAAAGTGTCAGCAATTGACGTTTAAATCGAAAGAGTGATAACTAATCCAGTTCGTGCTTTTCAACACCTGTGATTTTTCGCGAATTATGATCATTATAAAGGGAAAACATTACCCGGAATTATGTAAAACAAAGTCCTTGTACATCTGCAGAAAATATCGGTCCCGCAGCAGGATACATCTCCTCATCAAACTATTCCTTTGTCTGACTTTTATCCACTGCGGTCTTATGTGTAACTAAGGTAACCATTAGGTGTCTATAATGAAAAGTTTTGATCAGTCACCGTGATTTACTTCAAAGGTTAGATTGCAAGATTAGATCTCAAACTTTGTCTTCCTCAACGCCTTGCTATCTCCCATTTGTCATCATCATCATTCAGCGTTAAATAACGAAGCAAGCCCTACTGACTGCGGTTTTTCTAGTGGTTACATGTTGCTGCAGAAAAAAATAACATACAAGGTGAGAAAAGCCTGGACCTGTAGGAATACGAGAAAATACCGCAGTAGCCATCGTAAATAATCTAGCTTAACGTTTTCGCGTCCATTCTAATTCAATAAAAAGTAACAACGGGATAGCTACTGTTCAGGATTTGCTGTAATACTCTTCTGTATATCTAGCCAACTGGTCGGGGGATCTTTTGGATCTTCTACACCTTTGTTCGATGTGTATTTTCTCATTCCACGCTGCCATGTTGCCTGTTGGCCGCCAGCTGCCTCCTTCTACTCTTTGAGACGACGCGGTACGGCAGACCCAGTGCCTCCTACGCTTAGCATGTGACTCAGCCAACGAAGTCTACTAGGATGAACTCCCTGTAACAGAGTATTCCGTGAACCGGTACCCACTATTCGATTTCTAACAGTTACGTTGTCCACTTGGTCATTCTACCCAGTCATACCGATACTGCGCAGGTGTCGATGATCCAGAACGCCTAAGCGACGAACATCTTCAGCATGCAGACCGCATACCTCACATCCATACCGCAAACTGAACTCACCGCATCACTGTTTTCACGATCTTCCAACTTCAGCTAAGTACCAAGTCAATGCCATAATTACTTCAATCTGACGTACACTGCTTCAGCCTTGAATATACCCTTGCCGTGTTGCCATCCTTCGTTACGCGGTTGCCAAAGTAATTGAAACAGTCAGCTATGATTCATTCCCCCCATGGATCATCAAACTCCATACTAGTGTCATCCAGTCTTATAAATTGCAACGCACCTGCCAAATGGGGCTGCAGCTCTTGACAGCCTGCGTGGTGCAAGTGGCGCATGTTTCGAACATCCCAACAAACACAAAAGTTCTTCCCTTTAATTTAGGTCGCACAGCTTTTTATCATTAGTCAGCTCGACGTATAAATACTGAAGACCCTTAAGGCTTCTTCCATTATCTGGTTGATGGCAGTTACACAAGAATGGCGAGGTGAGATACTGTTGTCGAATATCACCGGCCACTACGATCGAACGTAGCGGTTCACCGTATACCCTGACGCTACCGTACGTGTGCGCGTACAATACTGCCAACCAATTCACAAACTTTGGCTGAATCGAAGACGCCTTTCGGGTCAGGAAAATTCATAATTATCCGGCTCGTTTTAAGCAGTAAAACGGATCCCATTTATTGCGTATTCCTTTATTGACCATGGGCACAATCAGTGACTCGACGCATGGTAGCAGAATACGTTGGCAGTTGTGAATTTCGTGGATCAAGCAGATAAGCTATTCTATCAGGTTATCTACACTCGGTTTGAAAGAAACAGTGGAAGTTCATCAGGACTGACATATTTTCTGCGCCTTAGTAGCTAAAAGTTCCGGTCTATTTTCAAATCCGTATGAGAATCAAGAGCCAATTTTCAAAGATTCGACATGGTTGACATCGAAGTAACTACATTAGCGCTTGGTTAACTGAAGCTCTCCTTGTAATATTCGGCCTAACGGTCCAGTCCTATGAATAAACCCTCCGTTTTTGTCGCACATTTTCACTGATCAAATTTCGCCGTCCACCGGTGTTGCGTATAACTTTAAACATTTTTTGATTTTTACCTGGAGGAGTTACTACTTTGACCGCCTATATATATATATATATATGATGCATTGCAAACGTTGTTCCGACTCATCGTGACTAAAGTACCCCGTATCCCTTGGAATGTTGCGTGCTTGCGTTTGCGAATTGCGCAGTTTTCGTGATTGAGTGGGCTACTGCTAGTCACCGACAATCTTTCCTTTGACTGACTGATGCCTAACTAATGAGAATAAACCAATAAAACCAGCATTGGTTTCACTTTTTGATTTGGTAACCTAGCGTTTTTGTTTTGTTTGTTGGAATATTGATTCAAATAATCTCTAACGCAATGACCATATATATATATATATATCTATGTATATATACTTAAGAGAAGTTAGCACACTTGTAGACCAAAATTGGACAAGATTGAATTAGAATTCATGCGCGCTGCGATCTGCCGTATTTGCCTCTATCATTCGGGCTGTGTAGTCACCCGCTGAGTGACTATCGTGAATCTCCAATACAAGTCTGTCATGTCTTACACAACGTAACCTAAAGATCCATTGCAATTCGATGCGAGATTAGCCATATTCATGTTTCTTTTTTAGGTCGAACAATAATTCAGTCCTTTTTTCGGCAGATGACAACGACATATACCATTTAGTTTAGTTTACACAACTCCATATGCGAGCGAAATCCGCGATGCGGTGTGAACTACTTGTGCAAATCGAATTTGTACATAACAGGATAATGCCGTAAATTTGTAGGACACGTCGAGTATAACGGTTAAAACTAACGTAATGCGTAGCGAGTTCCTCGATAAAAACTGCACGGTTTCCGAAAATCGAAAAGCAACACAACCCGAAGCCATAAGTCTTGAGATCCATCCCAGACAGAGTATTTGCTCACGGTTAAAGCCTAATCACCTAATTTTGGGAACTCCACGTGATTCAAATGGTCGTATTCGTACGGATAACGAAAAATTAGCACGTTTCAATTGGTTAAACTTCGCACTTAAAATATTGGATATAATCACACCATTGGTACTGTTCCATGAAATACATGCTAGAGGCTGTTCGGGGAATAGCGCTAAGACGAATGCAGTTAGACGTAAGGCAATATTCGGATAACACAATCGACTGTATCTGACCAACCTTCGGTGCGTTTTAGAGGTGTTCATATCGCTCTGTGCACGTGAATACCACTTATAGCCATACATAATATTGTCACTGTGGGTGCTACTCTGGGCACATTGTGTACTATTCCATCTGTGACCAGTCGCACCAACCGAGAATATAAGCGAAACTGTATTTGTCAATATTTTACTCAATTCTTTTTTTCCCTTTTTTGACTACTCATCGTGGCCATTTTCTGCGCAATGTAGGATCATGGCGTTCTCCTTAGTCACGGAACACTGATAACTTGGTTCCTATCCATTCGCATTTTTCTCATCCGAACTTAATAACAGTTTCCATTTGTTTTCAAAGTATTTTTTGAAATAGTTTGGCAAGAACTCCAACTCTCGTTTACAATGAATTATTGAGTTAGTGAAATGTCTATGCTGACTCTTTTTGTCTTTCCCTACCAACTTCGTGGTGGTGATCTCACGGTGATTGTTAACTTTCCCTTATTTTATTGTGAAAATATTGACTATAAAATGGTTACACGTTGGGAGGGAGAAAAACTTACAACCGGGATTCATTCTTTGGAGTAAAAAAAACATTCAATTTGACTGACTGAAGTCCTCTTAGTTCTTATTTTTGACTCAATGAAATTAAACAGCATCACTCTGTTCAGTTATTGCTTAATCGCAGAAACGCGCATTTCCCAGAAGGCGGCACCAGCAGAAACAGCGAAGACCTTATCTTTCGTCATGTTTATCTAATAACGATAGGCGTGCAACCATTCGCCACAACGATAAGCGAATTTCACGGATAGAAAGCAATAATTTTCTCGATCATTCATAATTCACTACCGAAAACGCCGTATTAAGAAACTGATAATGGAGGTTCCCTATCGGTATTGTTATCATAAACGCAAATGCAACCGAGTGACTTGGTTTGTGTACCTCATTATTCACACCCTGCGTCCCTTCTTAGTGGACTGCTGATAACGTCTTGGTCTTTACCGTCAACACTGCTAGCGTTCAACATCGTCAAACCGAACAAGTTTGCGGAAGCACGTCGATCTACATGCTTGAGAAACTGGGATGTAGTGAACGATATGCTAGAAGGACGTGTACCATACAAGCGTAATGTTGACCGGATTCTGGAACATTGTGCTGTTTCGCGCGAACCATAAATATCATACATTGTACGGGCAACAGTGGACCGTATTACACTATCTGATACTTTCCCCATCCGTGCTAGGAAGAGGTAAACAACGTAATACGCGGATTAACAGACCGGGGCAAATACCGGTTGGGTGTTATTGCATGTGTGTGCCCGGATTATTTCATTCCGAATGTTTGTGCACGTGTCTTTTCGGGTCAGCTGAACTATCTGTATTCCGTACATCGATGTGGACCTTTATCATGTTATGTAGATCCCATAATTATATTACATTCGGCAACACTTCACTGACCTCAGAGCTGATAGGTATTTGCGGGTGACCGTAAACGAATTACGCGATAACCATGCAATAGATTTACCAAGTAGACTAGGTTAAAGTAACCTTAAAATGTTGACTTTACCGAACGGCACTTTACGCGAATTTGCAAAATGGTACTGATTTATCTATTTCCACCGTTTCTTCTTTTTGTCCTATTGTAATCTAACTAATTTATTCACTTTCTTTTGGATCGCTATGCAACAAACTAGTTTAGAGAATCATGGAGTATGACACAGATCAGCCATTGTCTTAGATTATTTATGTGAACTGAATTTATATCCAGTCCGATCATTTCCGAAGTCTGATATCTTCGCTGCAGATAAACACGGTTTTATACTGCAATAGGGGGAAAATTACGGTGCGAAATAATACAATGTATGAAGTCTTACAGCGTATTCGTATGAAATCTGCAAAGCATCAGCACATTTGGTTACGGACACCTGATTCTTGAATTCATCCAATCTGACACGGGAGGCGAGACCAGGAATAAACCGTGAAACAAATAGTGGTCGCTTGAAAGTACGTCATTTTGGAGAATCTCTGCTTTGACATAGACGCCTTATTCTGTCTCAATAAAAACATCCATCATCGATGGACATGACAGGCAAGTGAAATTTCTTCCGTAGCACTTCAGACGTTTATCAGAGTTCCCAGTTCCATATGTACCTGCAAGATTCTCCATGGGGTTAAGATATCTGAACTATTTGCATACGATTACTTTACCGTAAACTCTGGTTATAAAAAGCATGAATTTTCCAAATAAGAAGTGTATAGAGGCAACGTCATGTCAGAAAACAAAATGTCTCATGTTCATCTGAAACAAATGTTAAGTTGACGTAAGAAGTGAGAAGGATCAGTGTCTGGAATAAACCAATTTCCGAAAGTTCTCGCTACCGTTTTTGTCAGAAGAATGTGGTCTTGTGATTTACAACTGGATGATATTCCTGCACACATTTCGTGTATGGGCGTATTTTTGTATCGCAGTATTAAACTGTTGCAGTTTTGCATATAGTCCGCAATTAAACTTCAAAGAGAACCTTTACATAGCGAGTGCTAAGATTATTTGTGAAAATAGGCGTCGATTTCGAAAAGAAGTTTTGCGCCACTTTCACAATGCTACATCTGAAATTCCGTATATACATATACATATGCATATATATATACATGTAATACATCGACCACGGAGCATGTATATCTTATTTCCATTACGACTTACTGCTAAGCGGTCATTTATTGCTTCTCGATCTGTTTGTTCATGGTTTTGCCACACTCCAGATTTATTGAGGCAAAAGATCCAAAGCATTTGTACTTGTTTGTATCGGTGTCCTATAAACGTATCATCAGCGAATCGCTTGTGAGATGTTGTATGGAACGCGTAATAACCGATGATGATCAAGCGGCCAACAACGTGATAGTTCAACATGAACGTCTTGGCCTCGAGTCTCCCTAGGGCAACTTTTCAGTGAACTCATTTTCGCTCTTGTAAATTGTGTAAGTCGTTTTATCATCATTAAAAACTGGAGGTAAAAACGCGAGGTAAATTTGGGATATGTTCTCCGTAGTAATAAGTTGACTCAGAAAACGTCTGTTTACCGCCACGTGCTACGCCCGGGTTAGTATATGTGACATACAGACCACCACATAAAGGAGTGATCGTACTTAATCGTGAAAATTCATTCGCACGATTCCCGCTGTCCCTGTGTTGTCCGTCCGTGTGTGTTACCTGAAAGTAATGCGTTGGGGTACAGTACTGTGTACACAGATCGAAATAACACCATAACTGATGCTGTTACCAACCGTCACTTATTTTCCATCGTCATTCTTGTTCTTTCTAAGATTCTAAGTTACCAAAGGTGAAATTAATTCCCTTTAGTTGACTTTAGATTGTGGCGTCAGCGCGTTGACTAGTTTGTACGCGTTAAGTGGTAATGTTCAAATGCCTTATTATAGTTGTTTTTCTTTATGCGATATGAGCATAATATTGCGTATCATTTATCACATGAAACAGCCACTCAGACATTCTAACCCGATGGGAACGGTTTTTTTGCTTGTGTTACGAACAAGTTGCCATCATTTTTTCCGTTGGCTTATTTTTGTGACTAACAAAAGTTACGTGCTAGTTGAAGTTAGTTGCTCCAATCTAAACCGAATTGGTCGCCAGGATCAATTGGTGCTCTCATCACTGTCCTTCCTCTCAATCTGCTAGTTTGGGAATCCGAATCGCGGTCACGTTCTTCATGTCTTTTCCTTGCTTAAGCAAACCGGACTGGCAAATGCCATTCAAATGGTCTATTCTTCTGATCTACAATTTCATAAATGATTGCTTGGTTTTCGCTTTCAATCGTGAACCCAAACTACAAAATTCTTGCATCAAAAACCTGGCTGAAAGTCATGAGAACTATTTCATAATAAGATCAAATAGAGTCAATCAACAATACCGTGTTGAATGTTTGCCCAAACTACTTAATTGTTTGATTTATTCCTTTTGCTATAAAATGCTTTGTATGTAACCACGAAAATGATGTTCGTTGAAAGACAAGTTACATTGCCCACAATGTCACATTGAAAAATCCATTAGCATCGACTGACGGATGCACCATGCCAAGTTTGAGTAAAGCTAGAAATACTGACCGAAATTGGCTTTAAAAATCGGTCTTGTTCGGTCCAAATTGTCTACAATGTCACCATTCACACTAGAGAAATAGGCGTCCCTTTCCGAAACACTGTTCATATTTATCTATCCTGGATAAATGGTGTATTACGGTTGACGTCATTCCCCGATAATCGAAATTCGATACATTGTTTATCGCCGTCGGCAAAGTCTACGCCTATTGTTATTTTGTTCATTCAATCCTGAGGATTTGACATTCTGCCGATAATCGAAAACATGGTTCCATAATTCCTAGCTTATTGGCTAGCCTATGCGTGGAAACTCAACGCGTTTCTGTAGGCAGCCGATTGTGGTGGTGTCGCGGTAGTTTCCAAGACAAAAGTGCACAGTATGTTTGACGACTGATTGTGTTGCCTCACGAGGGAACTTTGTGTAGACCACAAAGTTTTGAGTTTAAGTCTTAATGCCACCAGTCAACCAGACGAGCTGATCATATCCTTTTTCATCAGCGTCCGATAATCAAAATAAACCTAATGTCTTACTAGTCTCCGCGGCTCGCCTGATCTGATACAATTATTATATCATCCAATCTCAGGATAGATCAGAAACGGCATACACGGATTATTTTGACCTCAAAGAGTGTGAAGACGATCTCCAATCGTGGTACGTCATGAATCAATCGTCTATCTGAACGTATAATTTCCTCAAGAGCTTTATGTTTGCTTCTGTCAGTTATGAGTTTAATCTTTCGGTTGTTGGTAGATCAAAAATGTTAAGGAAAACTTCAATCCGGTTGCGAAATTCTATGTGAAATCAATCGGCCTATCATACTTTTTGAGTTAACCTCCACATTTCATATTTGGACTTTGTCAGAAGGCTAGCATGAAATTCAGTCTATCCGGTAATGGAGACTTTTATGATCACTATATGAAACCACAAATTCGGTACTTAGCTAGTTGTTCAAAGTCCCACAAAGGCTTTGGTTAGTGCACACCGGATACCGTTATTAATCCTAGTTAATTAAAAGGCTTCCTTTTTAATCTTGTCTGCCAATCTTAATTCCATGTGGTTTGTTTCCCATTCCTTTCGCATTTATGTTCCCATTAAGCTCGTCATTCGTACCCATCCGATTTCAGTAGCGGACATGCTATGCAGATGTTTCAACTGTGAATTTTTTTTGGTGGGATTTTCCGTGATACAAGCAAGGCACACTGCTTATCGAATTGTTTTCTTGAATTAACGAGCATTTTGACAAAGCGCCGCATACGCTTTGTCGACCGATAAAAAGTGCATGTGAACTTTCGACGTTAAGGACCAATTCATTCTCTCATCGTACCTGCCACGTGGCTGTGTTCGGTGTTGTGTCACAATCAATTCAGGGAGGTGGTAGGTGGACGGACTGGACAGTCAGAACGGCACGCGGAATCGGACACGTGACTCGACCTCTTGAAACAAAGTAGTATAGTGCTGTTGTATAGAATCGATCGTCGAAAATTTATGCGCCGGTGGTCAATCCAGGCCATTTTGGTTCAAGCACCGAACCGTGATTTTCCAGCACAATGATATCATACTGGGCTCTTTCATGTTTTTCCCGTTTTCTTCCTACTTTGATTGGAAAAGAAGTCTACATCATTTTCAGAAGTTAAGTAGTTGTTTTGTTGAATCAATGAAGATTTACCCAGTCGGTATGTTTACTCTTCATATATTAACTTTGGTATGCTGTTGTACATTGGTGCTTATAGCCGGATACATTGTTTTGTTGGATTGACGTTACTGACTTGGCTATGCAACGCGAAAAAATACCCAACAATTACAATCAGAAGTTCCAATATCAATAGTGAATTGTGTTCCTTTTGGGCATTCTGTTTAAAAACCACCACATCAGATCTATTACAGATAACATGAGCATCGCAGTACCCATCGGGAGCTGCACGTCTGAAGAGCGATAAATTCATTGACCGGCCATTTTTTGTTTCCTGACGTGTGATATTCAATTGCATGTTTGGTCATGCTATCTAACTTATACTAGCCTTAGTGTACTTTCTGGGTTCGGTTTAGTCCAAAGGAGCGGGTCGTCATAAAAAAGCTGCCTTAAATAATGTGCGGTAAACTAGTGGTCCCTGTTCTGTTTCTAATATCTGACTGCTTTCGTTACTGCAGTATAGCGCGGTCCTTTTGTGCCTACCTGTAACGGAGTTGAAAAAAAGGCGTACCGAATGATAAACATTTGGAATTTACGAGAGATTGTGTAGAAAATCAGTCATGATCTGGTGAGAATTCGGGCTAGTAGGGAGCACTTGATTACCTGTAAATGTCTATACGAGAGGGTATGGAGCAGAATTTAGAACGTGTCCTGGCATGAGAACGGCATTTGAAAAGATCACCATATAAGGGATGGAACGGATCCGAAAGAATTTTATGTGCAGAATTTTCGCACGTGGATAGATGCATGTCACACAATTTAAAGCGGAGTTTTTCAATGGTAATGTAAATTGCATCAATGATAATTAACAGACCACGACGAAGGGTTCCGAAGTCTTTCTTTAGTGAATCAACAAAAATGGCAGGGGCACAACAGAGGAGAGCGGGAAAAACACTCCGGCAAACAAATAGAGTGATAGTGCTTTGTATAACTTGGACAAGTCGCAGTCTTTTTATGTAAAACGATAGTCTTCTAAGATTTTTATACAATTGGAAATGTGAGATGAGCATCAATAGAAATTCCTAAGTGCTTGACGGGCTCAACCCTAGTAAGTGGTTCATGCCTAATGAAAGAATGATCAGTCGGGCAAGCAGACAGAGAAAAAAGTAAACAAATATTTGACACATTCCGACAAACTAAGATTTAAGCCAGAACTAAAAAAAATTCATGAATAAGAGAAGTTTTTGGAAGTCCAGGAAATCTTTTGTTCTAGGTATATATTGACAGAGAGCAACGTCATCCGCATATTTGAATAACTGACCAGTTTAACTGGCATGCACATCGGTGATGTATGTTGAAAATAAATAAGGAAAAAGGACAGCTCCTTAAAGGATGCCAGAATTATTTGCCAACGGGGTAGATTTGTTTCTTCCCAGGCTTGTGCTCTGATTTCTGTTGGTAAAATAGTGAGATAGCCATGCGAACAGGCGATTTAGACAGCCGAACTGTTCAAGTTTGCGGAGAAGTAAGGACCATAAAGCAGAATCGAATGCGGAGGAAAGCATATCGGAGAGATTTAGCGCACGCATCCAAGGATTTGGTGATATTATGAACCAGGGAAGCTGCAGCACCCAAAGTAAACCTGTTTGGTTTGCACGCAAACTGAAGAGGGTCCTTGAGCACAATAAAGAAAGAAGTTAAACGACTCAGGACGGCACGTTCTGTTTGTTTAAGACTGCATGATGTAAGAGCGATGGGACGAAAACGTGTGGCTGGAATACTTGTGTTACTAGATTTGGGGATGGGCACAATAGTGACTGGTTTCCAACACTCGGGACTTGGATGTTTGCATAGGGAGATACTAAGAAAGTAAGCAAATGCATCAGTCATTGGAGCTGCACCGTACTTTAGGAAAAGCGGAGATATACAGTCAAGACCTATACCTGTGGTTATTTTGATCGAGCAAAGGAGGTTGAACATTTCTTCCTTAGAAAGTTGTGTTACCTCAGCGCATTCATTGGGGAACCATGAAACTGCAGTGTCATTACGTGGATAAACAAACGACCGGTGGCTACTTTCTGCATCTACAGTACGGCTTATTGGCTTCATTTTTTCCACACAAAAGCCGAATTCCTTGACAGAGGCGTCTGCTATTGCGGCTGGTCAGGAGTTGGCATGCATACAACGAGGCAATTTGCTTTACTTTCTTTGATATTAAGGACGAAAGGAATCTGAGTTCCTGGGAATTCCGTAATTTACAGAAGTGTTCCTCCAGTCTCCTTAAGGTTTTCAGTGTGGCTGAAGCAATACGGCCGTTAAAAAGAAGAAGTGCTGGCAGGGACAACAAATATCAAAAATTAGACTGATTGTCTGCAAAAGGATTTACCGAATTATTTAGAAGTTCAAGGGGAAACCACTAATTTGCATGAAATATCTTCGAAGAAGAATGTTTTCCCAACAAAAATAACGTATTCGTACGTTGATTTGGTTAGGTAACTTGAAAGATTGCAAAGTTATCCAAAAATATAGACCTTGGGTTTTAAAAGTAGCAGACAATGATCACTGGTTGAAATTGGAGCATGTGGTTTGAGGCAGAATAAGCCGGGAAGGTTGATTAAAATTCTGTCTAGATTGGAGTTACCTCTGGTTGTGAAGATTGATAGATCAGTCAAATCAAACACGGTAGGGGGAAGTGTCGAGGCATGATTAAAATCACCTACGATCATGTGTAGTTTATCATCCCGCAACGGGACCAGTAGCCCGAGTTGCTACACCTGAACTTTAAACGGTTCAAACCGGTTTTTATGTGACGTATCACTCATGCATCAGGATGGCTCGCAAGACTAACTGCATGTGTGACTTGTCGGTGGATTGCTTTTGAGATAATACATCTCATATAGCTAATAGTTCGATTCTCGGTTTCGCTTAATTTACTAGTTTTGCATGTTATGGTACTGCTGCCACAAGATGGTAACAATACGATGCTCAACATGTGGATATTGTTTACGTTAGTAATTCAGAGCAAAACGAGGTTATTTGGCCCCGATCACTTCAAAAAACCACCTGAAGCTCAGTAGACTTGAAATTGGCAAATGTTGGCTATTAAAATTTCTAAAAAAGATGTAAATAACGCACATCAGCCACTGTTTCCATCACCGATGAGGACTTAAATAAGTATTGGGTGTGAGTCCGATACTTCAGCTGCTAGGGCATCCGAGCTGGTTCCCAGCGGTATCCTTAAAATAAACTCTACAACACATGATTCTTTGGTGCATGATTTTACTTTTCGCTGACCACTGATTGCACAGTGGTTTGCTTCTGTGACGGGTGAATGCCCTGTAGGCAGCAAAAGGCTATCTGATCTACTTAAGTTATGGAATGTTTCGAATTGATTTCTCATCCTCCTGTCGAAATGACATTTATTCAGTCCAGATTTGAGCTCCGGATGGGGTGCGTTGAATAAGCAGTGCCAATAATTGGGAATAGGACTCGAACAGTTGTACAGTGGTTTCTTGCTTTTCAAAGGTCAGTCGAGGTTTGATAGTTTCTGTTGATAAGTCACTCTGAAGTCAAGTCAGATCTGCGGTCGAAATTTGCAGATGAATAGTAAGTATTGATGTTATTAGGGAGAATCGTTCCTCTTACGTAGAAAGCGAAAATGATCCGATAGAATCAGTTACAAGGCAATATATCTTGTCTGTAGATAAGATAGGTAAATTGTGATTGTAGATACGTTGTGCAAAGAATCCTTGTTATTTTATGTGCTTGACCTTCAGGATTATTTCTCGAAAGCGAAGCCAAGTAAACATTTTTTAATTTGTACAGATGAGCGTGTATTCGTAGGTGGAAAATCCCACAGATGAATGCGACTGTAAAAAAACATGGTGCGTTACTACAATCTTATTTCAGTCGTTAGGAGCGTGAACGGATGATAGGTCCATTTAAGAATCACATGGTGATTCGTCAGAGCATTTTCGTCGGCCAAGCAAGGCTGACCTTCAGAAAGGGGACACCAAGCCCGAAAGTACTGATTTTTATTTTCGGTAGTATGTTTCGCATACGGATGGATGGTACGTTACTTTTAGGACTTATATGTAAGGATAAATTTTGATGGACCAAAGTCAATAAAGCTAACCTGGATAGTAATGTTGCCCACGAAACAATAAAAAAATGCAACTTTTGCGAAGCATGCTGTCTATCGAGAGTTAAGTTTTCCGATAAGTCCTGCGCGCAGTTGAGACGAAGAAAGAGGTGTCCACTTTCCGTCCGTATCCAGTGAAAGAAATCACCTGTTGCTATAGAGCACAGATTTAGATCACAAGGTAAATCGTTTTGACGACTGACCTACTGTTCATATTCTATGATTAATTTAAACTGACAAAACGTGAATTTTTACTACTCAAAAGGGGTCGATGAAAGAGGTCGACCTCCGAGCCAAAAAACATTGTAAAAATGATGTTTTCGGGGACATTCAAGTGAGAGTCAGTCTGCTGTCTGTGGCTTTTGAAACAATGACTGTAGGTAGTTGAAAATGCAGAAATGGCAACTGTTCCAAAGTCTTGCAGCCTGTGGAACACTGAAATAAGGAAGTTCAACATACTGAGGTAGGAAACTCGTAAGAGTGACTGACCGCTTGCGTAAAAGAAAAACGTTAAAAAGTAATGAAAAGGGGACGTACGAAGCCAGACCGGTAGAACAGACACCGAAACAATAACGGTTAACTCGATTAAATTCCTGTGCAGCCATAGTGCTCACTAGGCCGTCCGATCCGTTGGAAGTGCCAAGGCATGTGGTACATCGCAGCTGTCAACATCACAGAAAAGGATTTTCTTTGAAACTCCTAATCGGGGACTTTGACTCATCAGCCTAGTCTGCACAGCAATGGTTTGTTATCTTAGCACGGGAACGTAATGGAAGCTGCCTCGACATAGTTTCTTCAGATCAGCCTCATAAGACCTCGCTGTCCTTTTTCCATCCTGTTTTTTGCCCTTGAATATAGTTTAATGTTCTGTCGTGGACTCTAGTCCTTTGATCTGAACACCCAATAAAGCAAAGGTAGTGGTACGAGGCATCATCCTTTGGGTTTAGGATGCTCATTCTAGACCCGAGCTAGGTGTCTAGCGAGGTGTGGTAACTTCTTTGATGGCTGAGAGAAATTTTAGGTACTCTCCTCTTGCTACCATGTAGTGAAGGCTTTTTGACTGGTAAACTGCTCTTCTTTGCCTTTTTTCGCTGTATTGGCTTCTCCCGAGACTAAGAATTTAGTCGTGCGGTATCAACTGTTGAGAACGGGCTTCGTCTGTTTTCCTCCCATTGGTATTTCTGGTACGATCGAATCTTTCGTTTGAAAAGCCACGCTACGTGTAGCTGTTTGGGTCTAGGAATAATCCAAACCATCAGGCCAAGTTAAGATGTAGTTTGACCGTGTTGGATATGGAGTACAATGGTCCATAATCATCCTTCAGGGTGAAATACCATGATCGATTTCCAGATTGACGCTCATTTTATGGGTCCTCTACAGCTGATCGTAGCAGAAATTCTTCTAGGGGCTGCTGTGCTCCACTTTCATGTGTATGCACATCTTACAGCCGCGGGCAAAACTGTATATTCCTTTTTGGCGTTTGAACGAATAAAACCGTGAAAAACAAATGATAATATTTTTGCGATGGATAATATTTAATTCCAAAGAATGTGAATATGTTTGGGCAATGATGTAATTTCGTGTTCCAGTATATGTGCTATTTGTATCACTGCGTGAGTCTATATAGCATGCGGAATGAAGATTAATGGATCTCTTAACCCGCACGCCAATCAATATTTGCTCAAAAAAACAGTTTCCATAGTCACCAAATAACACCTCGTCGAATTTCTTCATGGTTGGGTGACCTAACACTGACCTAAAAGTCTAGATTTCAGATCATGATAATTCGGACAGTCTCTCATTGTAAAGGAGTCGTTGGAAATCAGCCGACTCCAGGAAGCCTGTGACGTCTTTCAGACCCGTCATTTCTTAGGAACTCTCGAATCGCCGGTAGTTTTGCAGATGAGGATAGCAAAGTGTGGTTTGTTAATCATGTTGACAGGAAAATCGACGCCATAATCAGCCACGTTTTTGCGGGAAGTAGCTCATTGTGTAATACTAGAAAGAAACCGTGGAAATATTGCGCTCCTGCTTCACCATTGGTAGGAATCATCAGCAGTGCATATCCACCGTGCCCGAGCTGGGACGCGGACTTGGGACAAACGATTAGTAGCAAAACATTATATCCGCTAAGTTAGTGGGTTTTGCTGTGCATGGTGAGTCATTTACCGTAGAAATTTAATCTACCACTACCATTATTTCTATTTGTCTTAAACCTCCTTATCAGTGTGAGTAATAGGAGATATTACAAATAATATCCATCTTGCGGTGCAAACTTATCTTTAATAAACTTTGGACGAATTGTACAGCTGTTTCTTCCTTGTTGGGAATCACTATTTGCTGCTGGTAGTTCCTAACGAGAACGAAGCATCTGTGCAATACTTCTGTGGTTTCTCAAATTTCTGTATCCGCCGTTCCAGATTCCACTAATGGTGGAGTTGAAATTTACACTATTTAGCAATCATCATGCCAAAGCAAAGTTTATCGAATTGAAGACCATCACACCATAGATGAGTCCCCTTTTGATTATACAGTCGGTATCAATAAAAAGATGAAACTGTTGTAGAGGCACAGTTAACTTCCAACCGACCACAGGTTTCAAGAGCGAGGTCCACAGAAGAAAAGCAATTTAATCTTTATATTTAGTCTTTTACTCCCTTTATTAACAAAATAATGGTGTATATCATTTTCAGGAAAGAGGCAGTGGCCAACAGAGATCTGCCAAGTGGGGAAATACACCGGCGATGTAAGGATTCGCATCCGCGAACTTCATGTAGAAACGCCATGACCTTATACCCCTGACCATCGTTGATATTACGGAACATTTCCTAAAGGTCTCGGCAACCGTTACGTCGATCAAATTTCTGCCTATCGCGACTCCATAGGCGTCGGGCGAATATTTGCTCAGACGGTACAAGATATGACTGAGTCGGTGTCGTCCAACTACCAATATCTTCGACCGCATCGGATTTCGAGGGCACAAAACTGAACCTTAGAGCCTTAATGTTCAGTCTTGCAATTGTTTGTTATTCTCATCAAACCCCTTTGTCAGTTAAATACGGAGCATTCTCGCCAATGTTTGTTCTCGATTTCTCACTGACTGTTTGACTGTCTGTTTAACGACCTGCTGACGACGTGAGTTGCAATAGTCTGGGTGAAAATGCAGCATCTGGATATCCGATCGGTCTTTGATATTCGTCAATGTGACGCGTAGCTGTCTCGCTGCGTGCCACATTCATCTCTGTAGCACACGATGAAATTTATTTGTTCTCATGCATTCTTCTAGAAGTATAATTTATTTACTTGGGAAACCAAAACAGAGAGATAGATGAGGCGTTTATCGTTGCGCTCACTTCTTGTTTGCAAATTTTTCAGGTAAACCTGATTGAAAACAATAGTCTGAGATAGAATTGTGAATTCTTCTGCATGCACCTCGCAAGTTCCTTCCTCGAGTATGCAGAGTTCTGCTCTAGAAAACTAATCTTACTAACCATGATTCTTCAATTTTTTACTGCGTAAGCTTTGCCAGTTGCACCTGTGCTTTAATTTTTCCTAATTTCTCTACTGCCGTCATGTATTTAACGTTACTGAGTTAATTTTTGGGCTTATTTTTCAGTCCCAAGTAACATAAAATGAAATGGTATCTTAGACAAAGTTATGTTCATACAAGCGTAATTATGCAAAATTATCCATTTTATACCATCAGCACTCAAGTGTTCGTTAAATAACGACGGAAGCTGTTTTATCATCGGTAATAATTATCGGCAGTGCACACTGCGTTGACATCGCTTGTGGTGTATAACCTCCTACTACTCACAACGGTCAAGTAGTCAAGATGTGTAGGTCTTGTTCAGGGCATTCGTCGGATTTACATTGTCCATAGAGGAGTCATTTATTATAGGAATCGAGTTCTGTGTGCCGACAGCTTGTGATCATGCAAATCAGTAACAGACAGGTGCTATGTCATGTGGGAAAACTGAATAAGGCGTCGAGCACCCTACGGGTTCGCCAATCGTCTAAAACGCGCGACTCACGATCGTTTATATATATATATATATGTTATATGTATAATATATATTATATATATATATAATCTGTAAAAAACCCGTGCGCTGTCGAAACCATATTGAAAAAACGAAGAAAATAAGGGACATCTACGTAGAAGTCGCCAGACATATCACCCCCTCCTTCATACCAGTGACCGTCCGTCGTCGTCCATGGTTCTTCTCCGAACAGTTGCACCACTCGGTCGCCAAGTACATCTGTTCGTTTGGAGCAATGGGTTCATGTACTTGGCATGCCATACTTGTCACGTCAGGGTGCTACCAGCGAACTTGTGGTATTTTTTAAGGAAAGCTCCGGTTAGGTTGGGGGGTGTACCAACCATAATATCACCTCTGCCGTTGCTTTTAATGAGCCTGGGATCACTCCGTTTGTGGGTAGCCACCAACTGTGGCGCCCGATCCTTTACGTGCAACTCAAGATAGCATCAGGCGGCAGTACCTCTCACCTGAGCCTCGGTTGGAACTCAGACCTAGGGACATATATGCACTGCTATTGATTCCCAACACGTAGGAAATAACCGTTTAGCGCTTTCATAGTTTTGGATGATGAATTAAGCATGACAAATATGATGAACATGAACATGGTGTGCATGATGAACAAATTCAAGCTGCATACACTTTTCTATTACTCACGATTATCAAATATCCATGTGTTGAAATGTGTAACTTATGCAAACGGAGAAGGGCCGCTTATTTCAGTGGGACTGCCAAACTATAATTCTAGGTAAGACCAAGTTCAAGCTCTGTACGGTGCCCAGCTTTCCATATTGTTTGTCATGTAATGGCAATGTTCAACTCATCTTTCCGAAACTAAATCAACGTTGCCTAACTGTGTAAACTTTACAAAGAATCGTCCTAAATAATTGCGGTAAAACTTGAAGGACTCGAGCAGCAAAGCTGTGTAGGTTGCCCTGGAGTCTAGCACCACTCGTTGCTCAATGAATATGTGTTGCTAATAAACAATAGCCGTGAATTAGTTAAGCCGTTTGGACCAACTTTTTTTGGCCCATTAGAAGTGTTCTTAGAAAAGTACATTAAGTCCCGGGGCCCAGTTAAAATCGATCAGCTGACACTAGGAGCAACAATTTCATGAACCACATGTGAACAGCTCGTATTAAGGCGAGATACATAGTATCCTCGGTGAGAACTATACCATGTTTTACTCGGTCACAGCGAGAACTTTTACGACAGTCGTTTTTCTGTTGTATATTTTGTTCTCTTTTCAGTGAATTTTTTCACTGTTTTAGAGATTGTTCCAGTATTTTAGTCACTACCTACGGTTTTGCTGTGGCCACGACGGCATCGCCTCAGTGTCTCACGGTTTGGTTTTAAATCTGTATGATTTCTCGCATTATATTACTCACTTTTCAAATATCCTGTGAGAGCCAACACACAAAATATCCGAACATAGAGTACTGGGAGGTCAACGTCTACAAAAAAACAGTTTACAAATGAGCATAAATATTTATGATATCCTGTCGTCTTTCCCAATCGTTTGTCTAAACCTACCGCTGTTTATCATTTTTCCTACTAAGTTCCACTCACAGAGATTTCACACGAAATTTTTATTATGACTGGATTTTATCTGCTAGATTTACCTAGTTATCTGACTTAAACGTTAGTCGAACCGAAGCTAGGTTTCAATGCTATAATGCCCATTGATGAGAACATCTTACACTTGACCAAATGATGAATCAATCGGTATTTTTTGGTAGTTTCTGCGCTTGTTTTGAGACGACCCAACCTCCCCGTTATTAAATGTATAGCAACTAAGCTTTCCGCGTAACCAGCGAATTTACAAAAAATATGATGCAGAGTCTCATATGGCTTATTTTTTTCCAGATTTCTCTTATTTTCAATTAAAACGTAACTGCAGTCCTAACCGTTTCCGTTTTAACATGTTTTTAAACTAGTAACGTCCTAACTTTGTTGGCCGGTTGATATTGTAATCCATACTGGTATTGTAGGACATTTTACACTTTGTGAAACTTTTCGCAATACGTTGCATTGGTTTTTCAATTACATGTAACGTGTGTCCATATTAGTGCCAATACAGACATTCACTCGAAGTACAACTTATTAGATTTTCAGTGCATCAGTTGAGAAACTGCACGTCCTGCGTGTCCGGCAGATGTGAGATCCAGGTGTCCGGAGCTGCTACTGTCATAAGCGCTAAAATGCAAAAAGTTCAATTCATGTTGGAAATGTTTAAGCAAAACATGCCCGACTTCAGGAACCAAGTTTGATGCTCCTGAATACTTTTTGAATTGCATTCCCTGAAAAAATGAATAACCTTATTCTTATTTTTCGATTTTGGTAACGTGTAATGAGATTGAAAAATACCTTCATTTTTTTGCATAGCATCTCGATTTAGTCGTTTGATTTCTCCTGTTCGCGTTCATTTCATTGCACAAATATTAGTGCGCCACATGTGTGCTCGCACTTGGTCGTTGTTTCTTTATCTTTCCCCTTTCTCGGCTATTGCATGTACAGTCTGCTGAATCGAACTAAACAACTATCGTCTTTCATTACAGAATTCGCGATGAGCAACCGCAAACTGGTCTTAATAGCAGGCGGTATACTCCTGGCAGCTGGCCTTATCGGTTTAGTCATCGTGACAGCAGTTTACATTGTGACCCTCATGGTTGATAATCGCGTAAGTGTTGACCAGTTGTGGCGTAACTGTCCCGTTTCTGTTGCTATCTCTAACTTAACGGAATCATTCCGTTCAAAATCCTGGGGTTTGTACTTCCTACGTGAGCCTAACAAGCAATGACAATAACATTTAATTTTCCATATTCACGGTCATAGTTTTCTTCCTCGCAATTTGTACCAATCGCAGTTTGAAATTATCAGCCAGTTGACATGCTTAAACAGAGCTAATGTTTCACCAAAATTCATTCTAAACGGGTTTTCGTCACGAAGTTGCTAAGCTTTTGGAGGTCATTTTGGCACATGCCTGTGCCAATTTGTTGCCCCAAATAAGGAGGAGCTGTTGATGTTGTGTTCTAATTCCCGTGGCAGACAAACTAAACGTGTGCACGAGGTTCGAATTAATCGGCGTTTTGGATCGCTTGAGGTCACGACGATCGGGAGATTCAGCCACGATAAAAAGGCTGCCCCAAACCAAACTGAAGATACTTTTGTGCTGTGCTACGCAGAATTCCAATAATGATTCCGTAAAATTTTGCTATTTCGTATATAAATGAAATGAACAAAATAAAAGCCATCGTTATTTGGTTAAGGTTATATTTCGGTAGAAACGTTGAAATTGTTTATTTTATTAATAGTCGATAGCGTCTACTGGGGTGGTTCAGTTTTCCAGAGAGCAATGTATCCCAAAGTGTACAGCAACATCTATGCGAGGATTGTAAACCTGTCAGATAAAACTAGACGTCAGTTCTGAGTACAATTGAAGACTAACTGAGCACACCCACGGGCACTTGCTTCGTCCGTGAGATTAAAATCACCTCCTGTTTTCTTGTAGACATCTGATTATCTAGAGAGAATATAATATTTTCAATAGGGTAACCCATTATCGAGATATATGACCAAATCGGATCCCAAACGCAAACTCGACTAACATCAAAGGAATTGATGTAGAATTTTCGTACGTCCACTGTGGATGCATACCTTCATGTCTTGCTTGGTTCAGGTCACGGTGTTGATTTGGTATTCACTTCTCTAGTTCTGTTTGTTGGTAAGCTTTATCACTCTTATACTGAAAGCAGCAGTTCTAACAAGACTTGCCAGTCCAAATGGTGGTATGATGTTCTCCATTCGTTTGATTATTCTGAACCATTCTACGGGTTATCATTGTCAGTTGCACGGTTAGATGCGTATCGGTCTCTTCTAACCTATTTCGGAGTGGCAGTTGGTGAAACGAATAACAGTTCCGGTTATGTTTGCCAATGACTGCAGTATTATCACATTCCGCTGCAATTTACTATTCTTAGGATACCTACTGTGTGACGCATGTGATTCTGTTGCATTCGGGGCCATCAACCAGTGTGTGGTGGAGCTCCGTTAGTTTTCAACAAAACAAGACCTTCAGTATATGCAAATGGTCAGGATGAAATTGAACTAAGGCCGAATCGGATGGGAGTGTAACGAGACCGTCCAAGTATGTCGGATTTTTTCGTATTCTTTACTCTTCCAGCTGATTGATACTGTCACTGTGGAAACCGCAACTTTCCCACTGCTTGTTTTGAATCACTGGTCCAGAAAACAGCCTTGATATTTTTGAAACATGTGACGCCGCTCGCCAAATATCACAATTTTAGTATAAAAATAGCAGGGAAGAACTCGTCTCATTGGCAGGCGCGAGGCTGACCCAGGGCTATTCAGTGTTTTTAGGGACATTTTGTTTTGCTTTTTTCGGTGTTTTTTTTAATGATTTCCTCACACAGATTGCGTTAACGCTTGTAAAATATAGATTTGTGAATCTTTCCGTGGTTGGTTGCGTTGTCGGTTTCCTAGTCCTTAGGCGCGTTGTATGCGAAATTTGTCCGTGTTCATCACTGCTGCTACACAAATAGGCGAGTTTTGCAAACAATTGTAATTTCACTGAAGAGGTGCTTTGTGAGAGGAATGTATCTTCATTTGCAAGCAATCTGCACAATACAATGTTTGCACGATCGGTTAACTTTTCCAAAAGTAATTGACATCGAAAGTCGTGAGGCAAAATGATGAACCGAAAGCGCGATGAGTGTTCAAACTGAAACTGTGTGTTAGTTCAATGAGTTTCTGCATTTTTGCTATTGCTATTCGTTGTGTTGCCCACACCTGTGAACACAACAGCTGCTGTCATCAAAATACCGACTGTAGGTCAACATGGGAGAAAACGCTTTAGCACTATAGCAGTCTGTTACTCCGGGGAGTGTTTTGGCCTACAAATGTACCGTCTACAGTCGCCATTTTATTCATGATAGTTTTTTTCGTGTCTGTTATGTTACCGTGCATGCGCACTGGGACACATGCTTGGCGTATTTCCGTTGCGCACATTCGTCGGATTTACACTTGCTTGCCCGGAACCATAGATTATTTTCGGTAATTGCTGTTAACTTCGCTCTGTCGGAATTCTTCCATTGTTGCGAATCGCTACCGGGTATGGTTAAAATACATCTTATCGAAGACCGATAAAAAAATCCGCCACAAATTAGTGCCACCCTAGACCATGGAAAAATGGCTACTACTACAGGTCGTTTGTCGTTTGAATTAGTGACGTGCTTTTTCGTCAGATGTGACCAGAGAAGCCCTTTTGGGGCAATAAAATTCCACACACCTGTTGAGTGCCAGACGCTCTTTGATACAATTCGGTCGTAGTTGACCAACAGAAATCCCTAGCCTTTCAGTTGAGGGCATACGAATTCGCTGACTTATTTCATTCATGTGCACAGACTAACAAACCGGGAATCATTATTGAACCGTTTTAATTAAACTCATGTCTTTATTTTTCCGTTTTCTGAATTCTCAACCAGTTGGCGCACAATTCGCTGGAACTAAATGCAAATTGCTAACGTCGATATTATTTCACAGACCTTTGACTGAACAAACAAACATGCATGGCTACTTCCCGATCGGATTTATTTGGGAATTTCGTGATAATCGGTACAAACAGATGCCCGTTTCCTTGAGCGATCTTGTATTCTCCGAGGTCATTACCAACTTACGACTGTCACCGATGTTGGATGGATGCTAAACTTCATCCGTAATTTCGCGTATTTTAGCTTAGTCTGGATTGATTATCTAAGAACCGTATCAGTTGAAGTTTGTTTACGATCGCTGTTGGTGGGGCCGTAAAATAGCGCACGATTTCAGTCAATTTTTTCCGTACTGGCGATCGTACTGATGTTGTTTTCATATTCTGGTCAATTTCGTGTCTCCGGTGATTCACTATCAGCTGGTCTGTTTTCTATATTTATATTTCCCCAACTAGTATGCTGTTGTCATCGATGCGGGCTCAACATCCTCTAAACTGAATTTATACGAGTGGCGCGATGATCCCTTCCGGTCGAATGGGGACGTTAAGCAAATTAACGACTCCAGAGTTGGTGAGTCTAACCGTCTTGGGCTGTTTTATAAAAAATTTTCCCATTTTGTGTTCGTACAGAGAATACTGCTCCAATGACTGAAAGTTATCAATTTGTTTAAGTTCATGCCTCTGTGATAGTAACGGCATATGCACGCTGTAAAATCACAAGTAACGTGAATGCGGTCGATTTTTGGTGAAAATTGTATCGGCAAATGTATTTCGCTACAATACTGCAGCAAGTTGATAACTTTTAATCAAGCTTAAAATGACATAAGCTAATTTGATGCGGTTTTTTACTTAGAGCACATAAGGCGCACGGATTTAATTTTTCAGTAAGTTTGGCTGTAGGAAACCGTCACAGTGAAAATTTTTTAACACCGTAATGATCATTTCGTTACATTCATCTAAAAAAATGAGATTACTTGATTATATTGATGTGGTTATTCGACTCACACTTTGTGCTAGATCTTTTATGGTTAATTTGGTGCTGTTATAAAACCCTTAGTAATACTGTTCGCTTCATCCTGTGTAACTGTCGTAACGGTAGGTCTATGTTTGTAGAAAATAAACCAAAATCTAAAGAAAAACCAGATTTTTTTCATCTAGATAACTTGGAGGCGCGTTTTTCAGTTGCCGGTAGGGTTCGGAGAGCACAAAAGTCTTAATGCCTCAGCCACCAAAGTTCACTTTTCGTTTCAGGCTAGCTACGATATGCGTTGAACCAAATTGGGCTGGATTAGTAATCCAAGACGGCACCTCTGAGGAAAAATAGCGCACATGTTTAAATTTCAACGAGCCGGGACGAAAGTGCAAGCCGGTTGAACAACGAAACTGTGTCAGTGGCCTGCTGATCGTTTGGGTTCTTAGCTGTACGCACCCTGACGGGTAAACCGGGTAGAAAAGGTCACGTTGATACCGTAACCGAGACCATCGTGTAAATGCGTTCGATAGAGGAAAAGATACGAAAATTTTGAGTTAGGCAATATAGAACGAGAACACAGGGACAGACGTAGAAACAGTGAGGATGACAAACGGCGCGTAACATGCATACCCACGTTCCATAAACGTCCGAAGAACGTTGGGCATGGTGTGACAGGTCATTTTGCTTCATCCACACTTGTTGAATGTCAAACAAAATCGATACATGATTTATTCGCTTGCGCTTCTGTTTGATCTCCTTTTTTCATTCGTTTCGGTTTTCCCTCATTCCGTGCGACTTCGTCTAGGTTCACATAATAAACTGAAAGTATTTTCTGTCTGTGAAACTGCCGCCATTTCACAACCGGAACTACCAAATCACTCAGCCCGAACGAATGAGTTTGTGATTCCCACATCAGATCCATTAACCGCTTTGGCAGTTCAGAATTGCGCGAATTTCATCCGACTTATAGGATCGATCGTGGTTGGACGGGAAACAATCTGATTAGGAAATAAAACAGTTGATGTTAGTACAATGAATTCGATGAAAGTGGCAGAAGGTTGGGTGTTGCGTTAAATTATTTTTCAGACGCTTTTGGAGCTCAACTCATAAATCATGGAAGCCTTGCACAACTATTTCATCGTTGTAAGAGTTCGTCACCTGCGCATATTCACCTCGCTCGAACTGTGACTCATACCCGGAAATGAATGATTATAAATCCAATGGATTAGTCATAAAGCCAGCCAGGAAGGCTTCATAAAGCAATAGCTAACTTCTCACTGATCACATTGGTCAAGTCGCCAAGCTGTGTAGGTTGTTTGAATTCTTCCTCATATCTAGCCTACCCATCCATCGTTGGAGTCAATTGCTGTGTACCAGCGGCTTGTGGCCGTATAATTCTGGATAAGACGTTGAGCACTCTCTTGCTTAGTCCACTGTCTAAGGTCTTCGATTCGCAATTTTTGGTCCTGTGGCCGCTTCTCAGTGCGGGCTTGGTGGATACGCACAGCACGCATATCCTACAAGGATGAAGCAAATACGCAGTGCTTCTATGGTGTCTAAATGGTAATATACAGTATAAGAAATAGAAATTAAAAGACTAGTTGAAGCTCCAGTCACTGACACCAAAGACCACACTCTTGTGAACTCCAAGGCTTCGTCTAAACCCGTACATTGAGCGCTGCTGCAGCTTCTATCTGCGGATAGTTGTGATTTACAAAGGGTCTTGACTGATGTAGAAAAGTTCCTACTTATCTGTCAGAAACGGAAGAAGCGCACAGTATTCCTTAATAGGACGATTTTCATTTGATTTCGATATTATTTTTCAGTTCGATCCCTTGGGAACCATATTCCTGGTCCGATTTTGCGAAGCAAACTGTTTGAAATGCAATCGAAAGGTGATAAAAGAGTAGTGTGTAGGGTAGGTAATCCATAACATGACAAAAACCTTAAACATTGGACTATCCCGAGTAGGTCGAATTAGGTTGACGAGTTGGGTCCACGAGATCCCATTCAAAGGGGTTGAAGACTTTATGTGATATGGCAAAATGCCACGTTCAGTGACGTTCTCGTACTCGATATGTTTCTGCTTCTCCAAAATTTTTCTGATATACAGCTTTGCAAATTCTTTTTTACTTTTATTTGATGATGCCAGACAGTAACCAAAATGAGAGCACATTATTGGAAGATTACTGATTGTACAAGCTGAGCTGGTTCGGTAGAACTGTTTTTTGAAGGGTAATCAGTCGTGGTTCAGTAGAAAATGATTTTGAATTTCTAGGTTGACAAGCGTGTAATCGGACATGCAATGAAAAAAATATATTGACACCGGTAGGTTAGACGAGATGGCTTCAAGTAGAAACGGCCCTCTGATAAACGAATAAGGTATAAGTTGCGTGGCTGATCTATACCAAACGCTCGATAGACAGCCGTCGTCATCCAGGTGGAGTAAAACCAGAAGGAGCTTGCAAATGGATCACATTAGAATAACTCTAACTAATTGCATGGTGGATTCCAGACGAATGTTTGGAAACAATGAAAACCAACAAAGTTCTCCTGTGCAGGCGATGAAATGTCGCAGACCATTTAAGGAAAACTGTCGCTGAACGACAGCGAGCGCGCCACTTACGCCGAATTCGGACACTAGTACTTAAACAAGGAAAACGTGATTGGGCTAAAAATTGTGTTTCCAGTGGTCAAATGAATGTGGGAGCCGAGCATGTGAACCTAGTTAGGCGTAGTCTTCGACAGATCAGTATGACAAAAAGTGCGCGAGCAGATAAGCAGCGGGATAAGGTTTAGCAGAATGTGGAGACGTTTTAATTCTGACGTTGATTGAATACAACAGAAATCGACGAGTGGCCTGGTGGCAATATGCAATCTACCTTGACTACCTACTTACGGATTGCTATAGCACTTTAATTCTTTGTTTTAATTAATTGTATTGTATTGAATAAGTATTAAATAAGTATTAAGTATTTTTTTAATTTCATTTTTTAGTTGAATTACATCCGACAAAGAACTGAGATAATCACATTTTTGCTATGAGAGAGAAGTTTGCCTAGCGGTTAAAAATAAGTGTCATCTTAATTCAGTCATATCTTTGGATCGTTTGAGCAGGTTTCAGGTTTAGTCGTGTTTTGATCAGTTCCAGTTGGCCATTTAGGAAACACGTTTAAGTATTCGAAATTTCGGTTTCACTAAATACAGCGTAATTTAGGCCTTAAGTGGTGATGTTGATATGGACGATACCTCGTTAGCACATGTTAGGTCTTTTCTCTTTTTCTGAGAATTGATTCGGTCATTTACCATAAGTGTCATTTTTTGCTTCATGCAGAAGTTCTCTTCCTTGTCTTCTGGTGCACTCTACGTCATCACGAATCGATTGGACTGTGATTTTTGTCTTTAACGTCGAGGAACAAAACTTACTGTACTTGATCGATGTTCACGGCTACTTGTATAAAACTAGTGAAAGTTAGGAATAAAATATTGGTTTCATGGATTCACCACACCGTATTAAGGCCGCTCGTAGGGATCAATTAACAGCAGTTTCCGATGCGTAAGCATTTCCTCTGTGAGCTAGTGACAATTAACTTCGAAATACCATACCGACTGGCCTTTAAGATGTTCTGAATTACTCCACTTCAAATCACACTTTATCATGGGGTCCTTGAACATTCTTTTCTTTCATGACTGTTCTACTTATTTTTCTTTTTCTTGACCCATTGCTTTTTGACATTCTCGGATATCAAACGTCCTGTCTTTGTTGCAGATGCTCGCGCATCATTTTCCTTTATTAGCATAATGAAACTAATTCTATCTCTTGCGTCGTCTATTACACACGCCAGACATTTGGACGTACAAAAATCGCACCGACTCGTGCAGACAGTTTCGTATTGAACAATAATCTGTATGGAATCGTCGCGTACCAAGGTGTTCCTTTTAAACACACTACCCAACTATGTACTATTTCACAGAAATATTAGCTTCAAAATTCGAAACAATGGGTCCCACTCGTTTACTGTCCCGTTACCTAGTTGGTTGTTAGCATTGTATAGAATGCTAATCATACATGTGATTGAGACTGCCTTTGAAGATCAAGCAGTTTTGATATACCGATATCTTTATTCCCGATGAAGTGTTTGAGGCACCTGTGTAATGTTATTTTTTGCTATCTGTATATTGATTTGGGGTGCAGCATTTGTTTTTATTAATTGGCATAATTATCTATTGTTTTTATGAGTCTGGTGATGTCCGTCTCCAAAGTGTGTTTGATATAGTCAACATATTGTACAAAGTTAACGAAATCAGTCCGGATTCTAGTTACCTCGTCCATCCATTCGCTCGTTCACTAAACTAATACTGGCTTGTTTATTTTTTTGAGGTCTTTCCTTATGTTTACAATTTGAACCAACTCTTTTTTAATGGTAGGCAGTTTTGCTGTCGGAAAAGACCGACTTGGATTGATCTGATCGGCTTTGCGTGAAAAAATCCAGTTTTTATCGTAAGATCATAGTTGTTGACAGAGGAGCATACAAAGTAACTATTCGACTGTTATCAGTACGAACAGTATGTCACTGAGACATCTTTTCAACCCTATCCCAAACCCTAGTTGGAACGTGAACTTCGGTGAGATTTTTGTCTCCCCGTAGACTAATATTATTGGACGTTTCCCTGATGACTTCTCCCGAACTTCGATTCGTCGTATTTCTTCCGCTAAACTCGATGGCACTCTGCCTGTCGTCCTACATCAAAGCTGCACAATAAATCTTTTTGGAATTTTCGGTGGTTCATTCGCGAATTCCATTACAAAGGGCTTTCAAATTAGACTGATTTCTCTGTTTTCTTGGGATCTTTTGAATGGAGAAGTAATTGTAGTTTCATCAAAGTATATAAATTTGGCAATAAAGATGAAGCATTAGTCCATCATGTACATTCCCTGATCAGGAGATATTCCATACCTAGTGTTAATTCCGTTAGATTAGTCAGCATTTCGCCAATTTTCCCGTTGGTCCTAGGGTACATTTTTACCAGCTACGTTTCCAGCATAGTTAGACGGTAGATGTTCTTTTGCATCGGTTCTACTTATCTGAACTAATAGGGTTTCGTTTGATGAGCTTGTTGTGACTTTGTCCGTCTGTTGTTGCTTATGACTGCCAGTATGACTGAACGCCATCGAATGCCGTGGAGACAATTAGGCAATATTCAGGAGTGCTCAAACCGGTTTGGTTTCAGTTCATTTAGAGCTGGTTTCTCACTTAGTTTCAATCTACTTGCGAAAAGTGCTAAACCAATGTTCTGCTTACTGTCCTTATCGTAAGATTTGGAGATTTCCCGTAATGATGTGTCCACCTCGGTCATCTTAGTTTCTTTCTTCTGTTCTAGAACCTGGAATTTCAACCTATCTTTCCAGTCCATTCAAGGCTTATGAGGAATTGGAACAACCTCTTCGACGTCTATTGCTCGATATTCGTATGGACAAATGGAGTCAAATCCCCGTTTACCTCGCAGCCACCGCCGGAATGCGATTGACGTTGTACGCAAGTGTTAATATCAATCCCATTATGTGTGCAATTGAACGCTTGCTTTTTACACCTATTCCAGAAAGTAGCATTCATTAACTTATTGACCGCAATCCTCGTGGCATAATCTCAATTCCAAACCACATCGAATGTAACAGCTATTGGTTCAGGAAATTTTGCTATCCACAATCAGAACATGTTAACTACTACGAATTCGGCGCAGTATGAAAGCGTACATGGTGTGGTATTTTTGTTAAATATTTAAAGTTCCCACTGAAACCTTGTATCTCACTTGACTGATCATGTGTGACACTAACGCATGAGCGCTGTTCCTGCCTGGGTTCGGCCTTCAATGATTTGATCAGACTTAATTTTTGTGTCACTGTAGCTCTGCACATAACTTGATGGTACTGAAAGTGTTTCTAGGTAAACAAAATTTTTCAGGTGACTTGTTTATTTTTCATGAAATTTTGTCGACATATGTTTGCATTCATTTTGAACGGAATTTAGGTTCAGAGAATCGGTTCACATCCGGGCTGATTGGCTTTCCTGTTTCGAGGCCTTCGCTTGTCGAATGTTTTTTTACCCTAATTGATCCGATAATATTATCAGAAATCCTCAGAGTGAGATGCTTAAAACGAAAATGCCCTCTTGCTTACTCACCGTCTTTGTCTGTTGTCACTTTTCAAAACTTTTGTATTCAGGACTCGCTTGCATAGAATGTCATTTTTTACTAGCAATCACTGACCACCAAATTCCCACAACTGGACTAATAAAGTAAAATCTGATTTTATACAAAAACCGGAAACGATGAACCAGAGTGTTAACCCACATTTCATATCGTTAAACTCATGCATGGTGCGAAAAACAAATCGAAAACCTGATTCATTACTGAGTATGGAAGTGATTAGAACAAGTAGCTGTAACGAAGAGTTCCGTCAGTTTTCGTTCCCAGGAAATCCTTGCTATATCGAATATAACATTAAAAGTCTCTCAGTCATATTTCATCTCATCTTTGCACATTCGCTTGGGCTAGTGTGTTGTCGTCAATAGCCAATAATAGTAAGTAAAAATTTCACCCTTACCCTGTACCTGATATGTACAAAATGTCGCGAGTGTTGGAAATCGCTAAACGTAAGTCGAGAATTTCAATGCAACTAGACGAGCTTTAGTTCCATATTCGACTCTACACAGAATACCAACACGCTGACACAAACTGCGCACCACGTCAATGTAAAAGAGAATACATTCTTCCTGTCGTTTATTATATGACAGAGTAGATGAAGTTTGTGAGAACTCCGGCATTCGCTTTGAAAATCAGACTGAACTTGATAAAATTAGTTTTGATTTCCTGCTTGGAAAACGCAAAGGGAGGTCTGAAACTTGTGAATGACAGTCTGGCTCTTTCTCTATGATACAATGTACAATATTTCATGAAAAGTTTCACAGTCATTTGTAGACTTTCATATGTGGAAAAATAATGGACGTGACGGAATTTGAACCCACGAAATTCGCGTCCACACGTTACAGTGGTCACCTACTGATAACACGTGGTACATGATTTACATGTCCTAGTTTCTTCGGTGTTTCGTTTTCTTTCTGCGTTTCGTTAGCGACTAGTTAGGGCTACGACTGACTAGCGAAAATCAGAGCACGGCGATGTGATGTTCATGTAAGAATTGAACTGCAATGAGTGAAGAATACACGGATACTGACACATTTCGTCGTATGCCTTGATAGGCATTGTTATTGGTTTTAAATAGCTTTTGTTTTACCTAGAAAGTTTCACAGGCGGATGTGAAGAGCTCTGTTTTGTACTCATCACATTGCGAATAAGAGACGTCGATTGGAATAGCGTAGAAACGAAGAACTATGAGTACTACAAGTGACCTCTTAGTTCTCGCATACGTTTTGCTTATCATCAAAATCGTAATTCATGATGCGAAATTTGTGTGCTCCTGATGATTTATTTTCACATCAAGAAACCGTCGGCACACATAGCCCTTCATGCTTGTGTATGTATGCACCCAAAAAAGAAATTGTCTTCTTATGATCATATTTCGACAGACCACATTCATTGACGTTCACCTGCTTTTTCAACGCCCAGATAGCAGCTCACCCCAGTCGTCTAAAGAATTCATCTGTCAGTTACCTCTCAAGCGTAATCTTGATTTCTTCTGATTTGACTCAGATATGCTTTAGCAGTGATGATTGATATGTACTTATGTGAAATATGCCTGATTTGAATCAATCACTTCCAACCGTGATAGCTTCTATTTTCGATGGTTATTTTCATCTTGTAGATTTCTTCGTGTTTTGGTCTACACCCCTTCCATTTTCGTTTCTTTTCGTCATTAAATTGTCACACACAGCGTGACTATTCAAATTGTGGATGGAACTGTCGATCGCCTTATTGTGTCTGAACAAACGAGTTGAAAATGTATCCAGCTTTCCGATAAGCAATAATACTGTTTTTCTAAATCCAGTCTACAAATAGTCGAGGTTTCACTTTCTCCAAATTGCCTTTGCTTTTGCTGAGATTTTGAACAGTTATGTTGTTTAATATGGTAAGGCTGAAAACATAGGGATTATTTTCACTGACCAGGCTGTGCTTATGCCGGTGGCTTTTGAGACAAACACTGAACTTCGTTATGTTCTGCGAAAACATTCGCCTGACTCATTCGCCCTGCAAAAGTAACAACTTGTTTACCATATAAGATCATTGTTGTTGATCCACACACTGCTTTCGGGTTTTTCATAATGATTTTATTTTCGCTAAAAAAATGATCATTTCTATGTCAGGACGAGTGAGCTACAATAGAGTCTAGTGGCATTTCCACACAATAACGTTCGTTTAATAGCAACCAAAGGATGAGAAGACAAACCCTTTTCGGATTTGAAATCCCCTGCTTTTTGGCCATTTTGTATTTATTACATTTGGAATGTTCACAAAACAACCCAACTTCAAATTGTAAAAGTAACGTAAGGGAATTAAAGTTTTACCAGTCGCTCAGATTCTCATGCCACACTGATTCCTCTCATTTGAACCTGTGACCTTTCAAATTTCCTCAGACTGGAGGACCCCTTGGGAAGTATGAACCTATTTGACGCATTGCGACGTGGCTTGCAGAACTCCGGTTTGCAAGTTGAAACTCCCAATGAACGTATCCGAATGCTCTCCGGGACCGAAGAAGGTCTATTCGGTTGGGTATCCGTGAATAGCATTTTGAAATTGATTAATGCGGTGAGTAATTTTCGTACGATGATTTCCTTTATGGTTAACAAACTATCAGTAGATGTCTGGGCGTCAGTCATTCTAAAAAACCGTCTGTTTTGTTTAGTTTTTTCACGAGGAGAGGGCCTAGAATATGAGGACTCTAAAACACCGAGTGATTGAATTTCGCTATCCCGCATACATTTTCGTCCTTTTCTTTTAAACAGCAGGAGAGCTCAATATCATCTTGACTGTCTGGTTGCATTTAAAAACCTCATTTTGAGACTAAAGTATTACGTGAAATAAGACATCAAAGCACAGCAAAAATTACCGTTACCTTCACATATGATCTAAGCAAGTCGTCCGCTGCAGTCACTGAGTTTTGAGACGTTCGTTCCTTCCTACAATTCTTCTGACTATTAACTTGCAACGTTTCTTTTACCATTATTCGATGCTCCAAGATAGCAAACCAAACAAAATTTTGGTAGTCCAAGATTACTGACTGAAAAAACAATCGAACGGATATCGATTTCACCCGGCGGTTTACAATTAGAACACTCCGAATCACTTAAACTTCCATCACGGACTCACCAGCTGAAACACCTCGTTTTTCCTCGGTTTACATAGTGTCCAGTGGACTATGCGTTTGTTGCCTCTGAGATCAGAGCAATTGGCTTTCATTAGCGTGCTATTAACCCCAGCCTGCTGAGACATAATGACAGTCCACCGTACTCCAAGTTTCAAGGTCATATTTCCAGCCTATGGCCTCTAGTATCCAAACATTATGCCCCTTCTACAATACCCATACTTTACGTTTGTAAAAAACAATTGGTTTGTCACATTTGCGCCATCTAATTTCACTGAAGTAAAACGCGAATAGGTTAATTTATTCATGTTGTGAGGTGTCAGTCTAACATAATTTCATATGTTCGATTGAATAAAAGATGTCTTTCATTTCATTTTCTTGTACTGGTTTTCCCTAAAATTTGAACTGGCACGTCTGTCATGATTACAGCACTCAATTTTAAAGTCAAACATGCAATCGAGGGCATTGTCTATTTTCCAGCTTTCCGAAATAAAATAAAGAGTCGCGCGCCGTGTAAATAGGGGAAATCCGGTTGGAATTTTTCCACCCAAAGGTGGACGCCCCAAGCCGTCATGAATTAAGCTTTCCAGTTATTAGCCAGATACTGTTACTTTTCAGCTACCGCGACTTGTCAGTGGTGGCTGATTACAGGGACCAATAAGTGAATCACCGGCGCATTTGTTTCACACTTAGTTGAAACGAGCCACAGGACAAGCGTGACTGAAACTATTCTGTCCTCTGTGTAAGAGTCCGCAGTTCGCTATTCTAACCAATACGATGCAGGTTACCTGGTATAATGAAAGCGGTCTCGATTTGTGTCGTCAACCGCACCCCGCTCTTGTCTGCTTAAAAAGTCTTTTTTCATTACACTGGGTTTGCTTCGGCTCTCACACCACCAACTTTTATGTCTCTGTCAGGCACGTGGGGAGCAAATTGGCTTTGTGGCAATTCTTTCATGTCCGATTTCCCCGCAAATCGATATAGTGTTATCCGCGCGTTCCCTAGTTCCATTATTCCTCTCCTTCACTGTACCCCTTCTTTGTCACTTTTGTGTGGTTTTCTCGGACTCACCGAGAAGGAGATTGTATGCCAGTCAGTGTTCTCCAAATGCGTTCTGTCGACTACTCAAACAATCATATTATGCCCCACTAGGACATGCATGATAACTAGCCAGGCGACAGTCAGTTATTGCAACTGAAGTATCGTTCTGATCTAGGCAGCGCTAATTTCTGTTTGACAAGACGTGCTTAAGTGACTGCGTTGTGAGTCGATATTTGTGAATACGGTAATAATCAGCTGGTTTTTTCTCTGCAACTCATGCGTTTTTTCGCTACCGATCCAAAATAATGCCACGTCGAATAATCTTTCCATAATGGATATTTAAAAACTGAATTTTCGTATCAAAACATCCGCTGGCGACTTAGATTTATTTGATCAGTACGTTTATTTGCTTTCAAACTATCTGCGATTATCTTAGGTCACTTATGGTCTTCGAACGGACAACAACCAATAATGTAGTTAGGTATAGCTTACTGCGCTTGTCACCGTATTTGATAGACTAACCTGCTTGTTAATAATGCATTCTTTTGACAACTTGCTCCTCTCCTGTGAGCTGTCATTTTAAGCGAGTAATGACCACCAATTGGATAAAAAGATCACCATATGAAGACGGAGAAATAGGAAAGAACCTAGATCACTATGCATAGCGACTGAGTATTAGGTCAACGACACAAGCCGACCGGGACTTCCTTGATTGAATTATTTTCACGAGAATTTTTTCATCATTTATTAACAGTATCCAACTTAATAAGAAACCGTTTAGCTGTTTCATTCTTGGTACAGCCATCAGTAGTGCATATCTATCGCGTCCGAACTGAGACCTGAAACCGGGGTAAACAGGTGCTGAGAACCTTGTGCTTTGTAACATCAATAGTAAATAAGGTAAAAATGTGATACGTGGTGTTCTGATACTACATGCTGAATAATTCCTTGTAAACTCCGGTCTCATATGACCTTGTTTTCGTTTTTTTCCCCATGCAGCTGAGGGTTTCCTTCATCACTGCTTTGGTTTCTCCATGTTGAAATTCGATAAAGCTGTAGCAATACCAACCTTCTGACGAAAATTTAAATCTAAATTTCGTGCATCGCACTACCGATATGCCGTTTACTAATTTTCCAACAAAGTGACTATCATTCATTAAGGGGAACAGAATTTAGTCTTTAAAGGGCAACCTCTGCCAAGTAAATCGTTTGATGCTTGCTGAGATCGTTACACTGCTTGGCGCTGTTGCGGATGAGGATTATCTTCGAACAGTGGTACTGTGTTTCGCAATAGGCTATCTCAACAAGAGTTGTCATTTGCTGGGATCATTCATTTCCTTAGTGTTCTTGTATAGTGATAGTCTACTTCAAGACGTCTCCATCTCTTGAGTGTTTACGAGTAGTTTCTTCCCACTTTGAATGAAGCATATGCTACACCCAAATAACCGACAAAGCGCACAGGTCCTGTTTGCCAACATAAATTCTTTTTGCATATTGGCTGATGTGGGTAGCATGGTTTAATAGACTAGATCTACTAGATTTCACCAACGGAATATGTTATCAATCAAAGGCCATGCGTTCAGTAATATTATCATACAGTAAAACACTAGTTTTCTGTCTAATTGCTTGAAACATTGCGCAGAATCCATCGATAGTGGGGCTGCATTTTGCGACATCGATCATTTTGCATGTCTCTGACAAAGCAAATTTCGACTCGATTTGTTATTTGGCAAGGACATTGAACAGGAATTTTTATTTCCATCGAGAACATGCACCTGACTCAAATGTTTAGCAAGACGTATTTTTCAGATATCAACGTGCTTTTGAGCTCTGCAAATATATCAAGTTGCACTGGATAGGCTAATCTCATTTTTACCAGTGGTGGGCAATCGACTTATTTTTTTCAATAGCTGATTGTGTGATGTATGCAACCAGAACAGAGTGACGTTGGCTGCAAACAACACATCGACTAGGAATCAGAAGAACAAATAAGGCCGCAACCATGTGTTTGGGCACACCGATAATCGTGGTAATATCGTCTCAAACCATGAGCATCAATTCGTGAAACTGTCTGATGGCTTGCAGGAACCCCACCAGGGACTGCATGAGCATACAATTTGGGTACATATGATGCTGAGTGGTACAGACTATATAGTTTATCTTCATTTATGTCGCAATTGGTCGCAACAAGTCCCTACTCCTAAACATGTGAACACTGTGTGATTTTCGTTGATCTTCACACGAAGGTTTTTATATGACAGTCTGCATCTTCCGTGCCCTTTGTCTTCCGATAGCTAATACGGTCCACTGCTTTTGGATGGACATGATACCACCCACCTAAAGTGGGATCCTTCTGCTTTGTTCCATTGCCATATTTACAATAGAAATTTCCTATCCACAAGGCGAAAATTCGAAGTTGGGAGCAGAAGCAAAAGTCTCGTAAAATCAATTTTGTTGCTCGTCATGTTTAGGAGGAACCGAGCACACCAAAAATGGGTTTTGTATTGTTAGGATGTCGAGTACAGAGTGATTGGCAATGAGTGTCTCGTTCCATGTATGTGTTTGATGACGACGCGTGAAAATGTGATTGGCTGTGCTCACGAGAGTTCCTTGTACCCGTGCATTCAAACATCGGTATACAAATACGCACACGTGGACATATTTGTCAGTAGGCCAACAGCACATGGCCATAAATCACTTGGAGTCATTACCAAAACAGGGGCTTAAAGGCATCTATTTTGATAGATAATTTATCAATGGTTGCAAATAAGAAAAACTGATGAATCCGCACAGCGATTTCTGCGTGAAGAACACCTTACTGTTACGCTTATTTGAATCCGGATGAATAATCTTACTCGGCATATATACATAGAGTCGATTATTGCAGCTTTTTGTCTAGACTGGTACGATTTACAGTAAAGTTTGATTTAAAGTCTAATTTGAATTTGTCGGCTACGCAGTGATGCCGCAGTAACTAGTAAAGTCAAGTGATTCATCCGATAAACGTGGTATTTTGTTTTGAGATTCAGTTGACATAATTGCCCCGGGTCCTTTTGTTCCAGAACCTACGGATGACTGAGACCTATCTTATTTGCATCATTTTAAGTCGTGGCAGTCAACTCCAGCATTTTAGTCATTCCCAGTTTCTCCGGCCACAGGACAACCTACCGGCTGCGTTGTCGATCGATAGACAAGTCATGGTAGCTTCCACTGAACGTCCTGTTAACATGTCATTCGGAGTGCATAGAGCACGCATGTGCAAATGCTCGCGCATGCACGAAACTTGTGAACAGCTTGTCACATCTTGACGCATCATTATCTTCGAACGGGTGCACGTCGGATGGTGCATCCATTCTCGACGGGCTGGTGTACGAATCCGAGTTTAATTCATACTGCTGAAGCATACGTCATGAATGGCGTCTAGTTGTATGTATTGTATGGTCCGTATTTTATATTCAACACGAAAACATGTTTGCCTGCGGAACCATAATAGCCGGTCTTGAATCCTTGAAGGAAGTTGCTCCTTGATCAGCAGCTCTTTTGACACAAAAACCACTTTTACCAATATTTAGTGATGTTGTAGTGGCATGCCATAGGTTCTTTTTTGCGTTCAGTTCAGTACGTCTACTTCGTGTTCTCTCGATTTTTCTGATCTTTTCAACTGCCGAATTGATTTTCTTAACTCCACTGTAAATCAGTCGGGAAAACTGTCGGAGTCCAGGTGATTTATCTGTACGGCTCAGCTAATGATAAGACATGCAATTTTCGTTTCTTATATTAAGCTAATTCATTCCCAAAAAGATTATTGATAAAATTATATATTACGGAATCATCTTTCCGGATCGGAAAACAACAACATTACTGCTGTCAGTAGTTTGATGTGAACATGTTGTCACCTGTGAACCTTACCAGCAGTCTATGTATCCGTAAACTACTAGCCGAAACTCATCGCACTTCTCGTGAACGGCAGAATTAAATAGGATTTTACCGGAACATTTCTTCATCTGATGTATCGATCTGTTCTACCAAACCATGGTGGATTAGGGAAGGTGCGTGTAAATGCTAATTAGAATCGTGCATTAAAAGGCACCCGAAAGCCACCCAATGGCATGAGTATTGTGAATACAATAATCCAAACTATTTGTATATTATGTATGGCTTTTAAGCAGCACGCTGTGTTTGGAAAGTTTGAACTAAAGTTTATTTGACCCAAGATGCTTATTCACATACGTCCAATTTCAGTTGGACTTTTTCTGATCCTTGCTGGGTCCGACCGAATGTGACAACATTTGAACGTGTTTCACTTTGTTAGATGTAGAAATACTGCAGTTGTGTAGCTTTCAGTGTCAAACGATGGGCTGATCAACGTGAACAGACAACCTTTTTTTTCTTTTTCCAATACCACTTCGTTCCCGACTACGCCAATTGCGTGTAGGGAAATAGAAGAGAAATGACCATTAACACATCAAAAACTTTGACTTAATTGTTTTTATCATTGTTGACAATTTAATTGTACGTGTTTTCATGGGTATAGAAAAAATATGCTGTATTCATAAAACGGTTTATTCCGTTTTTTGTGAACCATTTCAAGCGCAACGCCAGTCCCTAAGCGTTATCGTTCAAAATGTTTTCTCGTTTAATTTCCATCAGCCACACGGACATGGTTCACCAAAATATCAAATTTCAGGTCGTATAACCGGATGGATTGTTTGTTTTGCTCAAATGCACTTAACTCGTTCTCGAGGTCCATTTACTTCGCAATGTGCACGCACTGATGATGGTAATTAAGTTTTAACGTGCATCCGTGCATTTGGCCGCGGACGTTGCAGTGGATTTGATGTCTGTCAAGCCAAAACATTACAATTCTTATCCTTGCCTGTTAGGTTGATGATAGAATTCAATTTGTTGTCGCTCGACTGAGTGCCGCGCGATAAGTAGTTGATGCCGAATATGGAAATCTTGCTTGTTTGAGCCTCGCAAGATAGTGTTTAGCGCAGATGAGGAGACAAGAATGGCGCGACAGAGACTAATGACAGGCCGTCAATGTAGCTTGGACACATCGGATTTCCCAATATGTTCTTGTAAGTTTTATCGCCTCCACTTGTGACCGACTGACACTGACCATTCTTTACGACAATTTTGCGATATCTAATTTAGTGATAATAAAATTCACTTTAATTTTGCTCTCGTGTCCGTACTCAACAAATTTACTGCCAACTTCCTGCGTTACGATGTGCATTTTCATCCGATGACTATTTGGTACCCTTCTGCGATCAAATTTCGAGGTTTAGCCTTCCTGAAAAATGATGAACATTGTTATTTCATTGATAAGGAAAGTAAAAGACTGAAGACGAAAGGTTAACGGGACGGTGAATCGACCGGTGACAAATAGTTTCGGAAAATTCTTCCATGGGAAGTGTCAAATGAAATTAGCTCCGAGTTGATCATCGCCTTCGCATTGAGGAAGTATCATGCTTTTACTTCATCGTGTGTATATGTTTGCATTTTCTTCAGGTCGTATCATTGCTTAACTCATTACTACTGGCCGTGGAAGTATTAAACAGATGTTTAATCTTTGTGAGGAATCATCGACAAAGCTCTAACGAGGACTCAAGCGCGGTATTCACAGCAAGCAACTTAGCCATTGGGTTCTCCGAGTTTGTTCTGAATGATTCATATAGAATCACTGCGAACCAGTATGACAATTCGTCGCGAGATTTTACATCCGTTATTCATCTAGCGATCGATTGCTATGAAGGAAAATTTATGTGTGAACTTGAAATGAAGGTTTCGAATTTTGAAGCGCAAACGATTTCTGCAACTGACCGTTTTAGGAAATGATTTCAAGCGATTTTGAGTGAAAAAGCCCCAAAAAATTCACTTTTTACGATGTCTCGGGCTTCATTTCACTGCATTCTTAAAACTCGTTTACTGCATCCGCGGTAGTGTAAGCGGTCGGAAAAAGTCAGACGTTAAGTGGTAAGTTGTGAGTACTTCACAATATTTTCCTTTCGTCAATTAAATTTATGCGAAAGAAATCTGTTTTTTGTCTGCAACAGAAGCACTGTCCATCTATATTTGTTCGGTTTGTTACCGAACTTTTTGTCACATCGATCCAACCTGTTCTGTTGGGGCTTAGTGAATATGAATTGCAGTAGAAGAGGTAAATCGCGTAAGCAATGAATTTCCTGCATCCTATTAGTGAAAATCGGATTGTTTTTCCCGGAGTTCCGATCGCTGAGTTTGGCGTTTAGATCACAATGTTTCATCACCAGCCGAGGTAACATAACCAACGCATGGGCAGGATTGTGAGTGTTTTTTTCTATTTATGGGGTTGTCAGTGACCATAACCTTGAACTTCTTTGATGACCATGACCTGGAAACTGTGCTTCTGCTTCCCACTTGATCTCTGTCGATTTGATCTTAGTAGATTATCATTTGACCTGAGAAGTTTGATCCATTTAGTTGTGTGTCATTGTTGCTATTTCGAGTATGTGGATATTATGTAATTCAGCTTCGTAGACAGATCCGTATAAATGACTCAGATTTGTGATTATGCTTCTGTATCAATTGAATTCCGCTTCCCTCAGTTAGCGGAATTGTCTGCCTCTCATCCGAATGTACACGTGATCTAATTCGATGTGTCTACTGATTAAACTAAATGAAGAATACTACGTTTCTAAAACTCCCTCACGTGCGTTCTAGTTGCCTGATTCGGGATCTCAACTCTATCCGGGTTGAAATTTTAAAGTTCTTGGTCGACGTGGTTCGTGATTTTTGTAGCTGGTTTATGCTCGTACATTCACATTGTCATTTTTCTCGCAGTTTGACCGATATGGCACATGTAACAGTTCATGCACGTGACTCTGTAGACGACGTTTCTTCAGTCTGTTTTTCAGTTACTGTTTCAGTGAAACCTTATTTTTACTAACGCAAATTATATATGTATAATACTTATATGCATATATATGTGTACATAATGCATATATATATATATATGTACATAAGCACGCCTGTCGTGGCAAAGAGCACGTGGTTGATAAAAATAATGCCAATTTTGAAAGATGATTAATAGAAGAGGGGGTGTTGACAGCGGGTGGTGGTGTTAGGAAACAGTCGTGTTATGCATTGGAGATGACTTGAACAATTAGTTTGCCTCGGGAATCACATGTAATACCTAAACTGCCTGCATCTGATACAAAAGGAATTTTACTGAAATACCCCAGTTTGTTACAGCCTTTTACTGTTAACTGTAAAGAATAACACCTGGGAACAAAATCCATCAACTAGTTCGATTGAAACTATCCATACAAATTACCATTTCTGACCGGTTTTTATCTTTGGTTTGTATTTAGCTAATCACAAGTAGTATGTGAGCATACCGTTAAACTCAGATATTTCAGACGCGATATTTTGTTTCGAAAACCGCGGATTGATTTACACTTATGTTCAGCTGTATGATCTATTTCCGGATCTCTTTTTGTTGAAGCAAAAAGAAAAACGCAATTAATGCTGCCGAACTCATCACACGTAGCTCTTCTAGTCTACCCCTCCACACCGACTGTCCGTTGTCGTCCTTGATTCCTATCTGAACTGTCGCACACGTTGGGTGCCCAATCCGGAACAGGCTTGTTTATTCGTAGGTGCACACCTAGCCTTTGTGCACCTTATAAACGATCTGCAAAGCACCAGCGCTATTTTCGATTGGCCAGTGATTAGTAGATCGATTAATGCGACTCTTTTGATGATCCTTGCAGAGTCGGCGAAATTCAAAAGACATTGGCCTTATTTAGATGGCGGGCAGCACTCACCAGGTCACAGTGCCACCAGAGGATTTGTGGGTTGTTTTTAAGGAGGTCCACCGAGAGCGGAGGAGGGCAAAGACCTACCAAATACTCGACACTTCCTCTACTTATCTGTGGCCGCTCATTCAATGGGCCTGCGCTGACATTATTCACGATTGACCACGAAAATTGGTGGCCGTTCCATTATCCGCAACCCAGGGATGCATCAGGTAGCATACAACTCAACCCTGAGCCCCGACTAGAACTCAGACTAGGCGATGCATGTCATGTGGAAATTTTACTTCATTATATATATATATATATATATATAGCTGAATATAAGTGTAAATCAATCCGCGGTTTTCGAAACAAAATATCGCGTCTGAAATATCTGAGTTTAACGGTATGCTCACATACTACTTGTGATTAGCTAAATACAAACCAAAGATAAAAACCGGTCAGAAATGGTAATTTGTATGGATAGTTTCAATCGAACTAGTTGATGGATTTTGTTCCCAGGTGTTATTCTTTACAGTTAACAGTAAAAGGCTGTAACAAACTGGGGTATTTCAGTAAAATTCCTTTTGTATCAGATGCAGGCAGTTTAGGTATTACATGTGATTCCCGAGGCAAACTAATTGTTCAAGTCATCTCCAATGCATAACACGACTGTTTCCTAACACCACCACCCGCTGTCAACACCCCCTCTTCTATTAATCATCTTTCAAAATTGGCATTATTTTTATCAACCACGTGCTCTTTGCCACGACAGGCGTGCTTATGTACATATATATATATACGTATATATATGCATTATATATTCATATATATGTATATAGGTATTATGCATATATATTTTGCGTTGATAAAATCAAGGAGTTACCGAGGTAGGGATTAATCTCAGTGTTACAGAAAGCATTTTTAATGAGCGAGAGAGAGTCGAGAGAACGATTTTCTCGGAATTTCTTACTGACACAAATTAATTATTCATCTCAGTTTCGCAAAAATTGGCATATGCTGGATGATGTCCTCATTGCTTTAAGTGTCGAATTAAAGTAGAAGCGAAGTCGCCGAAGCGTAAGACGACTTCCGTATGCCAGAAGTGCAAGGCTATTCCGTTTCAGTTCGATGACTTGTGTAAATCTGAGTCACGACGATCGCTAGAAGAACGGAACTGACTAGCGCAATATTCAGGCCTGGAATTAGATTGATCACAAGCCGGAAAGCAGGGAGGAAAATCAAAAACTTGCCCTAAGTCCGGCACAAAGAAAAAGCCTGATGATCTCCGTAGCATGATCAGAGGCGAACAGGGCGCTGTTTGAAATGAAGACGCTAGAGAGTAAATGAGTTCGAGAGACGGGGTGAAGTCGGCCTTTGAGAGCTGTAACGAGTGTGGACCTATATAAACCGGTCGATTATGACATGTGAATGGGAACGGTTGTATTGACAGTCCAGAAGATTGTTCTTGCTTCATTAATCGGGGTAGAACTGAACTGTAATCAGGCTAATAGACAGAGTTCGCTAGAGACAGTGACAGTGATAAGCCGACTTTAAATCAAGACGGGCATCCCTTGAGACGCAAATCAGTGATTCAACGATAGTAAGGCCACCGTAAGACGAATACACGAGCATCAGCTGGTGACTTCGGCGTGAATTCAGTCGGTCTTATCGAACGGCTGGACATCCTTACATTTAACACAAACAGGGAGAGATGGAAGGAAGAATTCACCTCCGTCCCTGTAAGGAAAGGAGTAATCAAAGAGAAGAACCTGACCGGAGAAGTGAGAAACGGATTGTCAAGAAAAGCCGTCGACGAGGCGAAGTCTACGATAGTGTGATTGGATGGAGGAATCATCCTTAGTGGAAATGAACACTGAAATTGGCTTGACAGCTTTCAAATGATGAAGTGACGAAATTTAACAACATATCAAAATGACAACTACTAATTCCTATGCTACTAGCGCCGGCTATTACCGCCACCATTAGTACTACTGTAACTACTACTACTTATTATCACAGTATGTTTTTGCATCTCAATCATTGTCAATATTTGACGGTTGGTTTTCGGAATTATGTTGCTGGTAGCAACCCACTCTAATATGGTAAAATTATCCATACTAACATTTGATACGCCGTCGCTTCTTGCATGTATAATATGATTATTAATCTCACTGCGCTAAGGACTTCTTGGTCATAATTGAGGTGGGTGTCCGCAAAACATTGCTTGGCCACAACGAAGTTTTGGCTAGAATGGAGATAAGGGTGGCTTCAAAAACGGCTGCAGATTCTGTTGAATGGTTTTCCGTATAAATGCACTGGCACTCCTCCCGCAAATTCTTCGATAAATGGTTTATTCGACTACCTTTTGATGTTCGGAGAGTCAGCTTCTCTAAAGCAAATTCCGAATATTCGCCGAAGGGCGTATCCAAGTGATCGCAGTAAGTCCGGGAGAAATTGTTGAGTTTTGCGGAATTTTAGACGACATAGTGTGAGCTGAAATTCTCCGTGCACATTAGATTTTACCATCAGTCGGTTGTATTTGTGTAATGAGATCTGATGAATGATTGGTCACTTTGCCATACGGAAACTGAAATTGTTTGCACGGGAATAAATGGCTTCAATACAAAAGTAATAAATCGGTGACATCATTCACCGTTTTGCTGTTTTCATAATTAACAAAGTACACGGGCACATCTATAGAAATGAATAAACGGAGGCCCAAACCATGCGAGTTTCGTGATTGTTACCTGTGCCGCCAGCACGAGATTGAATTCGTCCATGATACAGGCTATCGTACATTATCACTCTTTGAATCCCCGCTATAAACCATTTTTGCTAACGATAATTGCAGCTTGGGAAATGTATTCGGAAACAAAATCAAATAGTTTGCCCAAACCACGTTAACATCAGAGCGATAATGAAAATGCGTAGAAATGGGTTCCATAAATTCAACAGTCACTAGAAAAGCTTTACCGAGACATATTACAAAGTTTCGTAAGCCAAACAGACAATCAGATGTTTGGATAAATGAAAAGACATGTGTTCACCCTGGCGGCTTAAGTGTGAACGTACCCACATGATAGATTTAACATAAGTAACACGATCAGATCACCACATAAATGAAACCCAAAGTCAGAAAACGCCGGTTGAAAAATAGATGCAACGTTACCGAATGATACACACAATGTCGGACTATTTCCTGCAAAGTTCGCAAATATCGCTGACGTAGAGCTTGAAAAAAATGGTTGCCCTATGCTTTTTGCTGCGTCGATAAAATTCCGTGTTCAAATAAAAACTCAGAAAATAGTGAGTTCAAAACATTTCATTGGCCAACAGTTTGATATTTTTTTACAGTCACTCTGTGGAGAGAGACATCCTGCAGTAGCGAAGCAGTTGGAACACTAAAAGCCTGCTTCGATAGTAGTTTTCTGGTTTTCACAATCATTATTGTTACACTAATTTACTCTGCTCTAGCGGATCCTTCAGAGTTTCGTCCATTCATGAAGGAAATAAACTAATAACATTGAAAGAACAACCGTTACCTAAAGTTATATAGATCGGGAGAGTTCGAGTACAAGTATGCAACTGACTACGGCACCAAACCACATCACCAAATATTTCGGATCGTCGCATAATAACAAAAAGCCAAACCGGTGGTCCACATGTTTATTATGCAACGAAACACGTTACAGTCCCCAGGCTTTTTTCAAGCGTGTATACTGATCTTTTCAAACCACACTTACACGAAATTCATGTGCTGACTAGCCAAACATTCCCGGGCCTGTTCGGCCATGTTTTGAACACTTTATTTAGTTATTTTGGGCCTCCCTCTGAAAATTTTGGTCCGATTGTCCAGAGTGACAATTTGAACTGTCGCCCTCAGCTGGGGAGTCGTGCTGTTTTTCTAAATTCTGGTTCTGGTGCGCCTCTTTGTTGTTACCGCGGCCTTTGTCTGTTGGGGAACACTGTTGACATAGTCGTTGTTGCTACGGCCGACTGCTCCTGATTGGTTCTTGCTACGAAGTTCGGTTATCCTCTACATTCGTTGTGCTCGTACCCTCCTCTACCGTATGTGGAATAATCTTGACTCCAACCCGAAAGCCTAATTTACCGTGCTTCGGACGGTTCATTACGTGATGTTTTTATATACATTACCATGCTATGGAATGAACACTTCTATCCCTCCTCTGGCCACCACCTGCCTCAAAAAACAGTGTACACTGAGAAAGTTGATTTGCGAATTCGCGCAATACACACTCCAATCGGGCACCATACACTTAACTTTAGCGTAGCTGACTAAAGTTTCGTGTCGTATTTCGGAAATACTGCTGGGATCCCATTATTGAAACACCTACAGGCTTCATACATTTGTCTGCGACGGTCGAGATTCCAGCCCCATATCAGGACCGATTTTACGGTTGCACTATGCACCACACCGTCCATCAGAAGCGAGATGTTCCGCTAACCTCATAAATTCCCGTTACTGGTGACCATTACGTAGATCTCCTGGGATGCATGGCGATGCTTTGTCCCGCATCCGGTGAGACAAAACTGCCTGAAGAGAAAACCATCTATTTCAACCAGTTTTCATTTGAAGTAATGTGGTTGTTCCCAGTCAATTCATTTTTGCAACAAAATCCTAACGAAATTTGCCATTGCTTAGCAGTTCAAGCAGCTTGCGTGGCTCCTTGTCCGAAAGCGATGGTCCACTCGCGTGTCCTACTTCAGATAACGCACTATCAGAATGGACAGCGATGCTGCTTTTCTTGATTGAGGATAGACCTGTTTCCGCAATTATTCCACGCGCAAGAATAATATGAAATGTTACACTTCGTCTCCTCTTGGTGCATATTACCAACTTCTTCTATTCTAAGAGAGAGGAGTGGTGAGCAAAAGTTAACATGATAATCTCCATTTCTCGAGATGAACTCGGCTGGAACCTATTTGTAAGCGCATAGCCTACTTCGACTACTTGCAGGTAACGGTTAAAATGACAAATATATTTCGGTGGTCATGTTTTTAGTGATAAACAGCGCTGTGAAATTGCAAGATTGATTAGGCCAAAACGAAGGCTGGAGAAATATCTTCTCTATTTTCTTCCACGTGGCGAAGGTTTAGTCAGTAGAAATCTAAAGGTCTGCATTTAATAATGCTTGAGATCAATATGGATTTGTTGCTTTTCAACCTTATGAACGTGTTTCTTACAAGGCTTCTCAATAATGTCATTATTTCACACTGACCCCTTGAAACATTTTTCCTAGGTTGATGCTAGGCGTTTAACCACCTTCAATGCTTTGATTTTTCCATTATCTCTGAAGAACAGTAGCAATGATTCTTCTGCTTCACCAGCCTCCTGGCTTCTTTGGAAACTCCATCTCCGATAACTTCCACTTGTGACGAAGGATCCTCGTGCATCTGTCTTCCTCCTTTTTTTAAACGGTCCTTTTTTAATTCGCACTGCGACCAGCCAAAATAAAAACTAAACCTTTCTTATGAAGCTTTTGATAACGCCCCTCATAACGTGATCTGAATCGACAGTCGTGAACCAAAACAATCGTGACCTACGGAAATGTTGTCAGCTTGAGTCAAGTGCTGTAAAGGGGAAGGAGGACATCAATTTAACGGTCCGCTGTATGATAAAAGTTCTTATTCGCCGAAATGAATCGACTGTTAGAATACATTTGATTCGGGCAATGATTGCTATTAGTTCAATCCACAATTACAGCGAACAAACTTAATTTGGTTTTCTTTCTAATCCAGGCAACGAAATTGTACTTTGCAGGCACCAGCAACCGTCCGTCTCACCTACACTTCTAATCAACCAGGATTTGTTTCTATGGAGTTAAGTTTCAGCCTCAGAGGGTTGTAATGGGTGCTAGGAGAAAACACGTCAAATAATCATGGATAATTCAGTCGATTGTTTTTTATCTGTACCTGGCCATCGAACCATGCTGCACCCAAATGACTGTTCACTGGGATCCAACAGAACATGCTCGATTCTAATGTTCAAAGGGATTCCGATAACACTGTGACCATGAGCACTAGAAAACGAATCACATAACGTGCGAAACCTGAAGCGGGAGTGACTGAAGAAGTAAGATTTTTCATACGCATTTCGGTAACGTAGAACTTCTGTTTTCCGAGTTTTAGTAGTCGAAGTAAGGACTCTTATTGTTCTATATGATATAGAGTGCGAACGTTGAAGTTAGTCGAATGAAGTGAGAATTTAGGGCTAGATACTGTGTTTGATGTATCCACGGCTTTTCCATTACTGTTTCCGTCAGATAAATCTAGCAACCTACAATCTTTTGTAGTACCTTACTAACCCCCATATAGGAGAAATAAAAGTTAGATTATTCACAGCAAATGTTATAAGTATCAGGACGAGTGATGTTCCACCTTTTCTTTGGTACCTTAATGGAGCCTCTGACTCAGCACTTCAATCAATAAGGCAGTGATATCCTGAGCCAGTACTTTTGCAGGTTTGTCATGGGAGACCTTATTGATGTATCTGGTGTGTCATTTAACGTTCTTTGCTCCGTATACTCAGTGGAACAAGCTTAACGGACTGAGAAACATCCTCAGGCTTTGAGAACAGCCGTGATCTGTTGAATAAACTAAAATAAACCAAAGGATTTGAATACGAAATTCCGTGTTCCTTGTTTTCGATGTGTAAACTTATCCTTCAACGTTGCATAATTTTTTTTATTTTACTATGCCTTAAAAATTGTTAATATTTACGAATGTTTTGCGCTTTGCCCGATAAGCGATTTTTCATAGGATTCTAGAATCCGAACTTATTGGTTCAGAATCTTTTGTCAGCTCCGCAAAGATTAAGCCAAATGCTTGCACGTGACCAAGTGTTAATTTTGCTGTGTATTTCTTTCAATCCTATTAGATCATTGCCAGTTTTTGTGCTGGTCTTGCCGATATAATTTACGATTGCAAATTTCCTCCAGTTCCATGATCATCTGATGTGCAAATTAACGTTCCACCATCGATTCGAATCTTTTGGATCGTACATCAAATGAACCAAGTGGCACGGAACAGAGCTTGGAGGTGCCCAGCTTAGATTACCGATAGTCACCCAAAGGGCTGCGATAGCTTCTTCCACCGTCTTCCACCGCCTCACGCAACATATTCTAACGTCTGTCCCGCGAAGGTTTTTGTAATCCTCACAACTTCTCTTGGCGTACCAAAACAGTTGTTTGTGTAGAATCGCACATTACCCAAGCAAATGACCTGACTTCGATTTGGATGTCAAGCATATTTGAACCTTCGGTCCGGAAAAGTCATCTTTTATATATGTTTCATTTCCGCATCCATACAGCCCATCACGCCACTTCAAAGTACAGTATCGTTTCGATGTGCGATCATTTCAGTTGCCAGTCTTGTCTGAACACATTCTAGGTGTTCCCTTATGCGAGCAAATTGCGAAATTTTCGCTTGGCTACTGACAAGTAGTCTAATGGTCATTTTCAGTTCCTCGGCAGAAAACAATGGCGGCACTCCTGTGCAAACATACTCTAGCATCCTCTTCAAAATCAACTCACAACTATGGTCTACATGTTTAAAAACTTCCAGGCTCTTTATAGTCAACGTGCTAATTGAGACTGCGTGCCGTCCAAAGATGTCTGATCAACCGCATTTTGCAAGATACCCTTTGACTGTCTATTAGTCTGGAACGCAACTATCACCCACCTTCTGTGAACCACTAGATGTGTAGTGCTCGTGTTCATGTTTTTTATCAAATGCGAAAATCTGTGTTATGGGTGACTTTTTCATCAATTTCGGTTCACCTCCACCGAAATTAAGTGGGCGGAGTGCTTTCTTCCTGAAACCGAATGAACTGGGAAACCTAGAAAAATTAAATTCAGTGTGCAGGATAGTGAGCCTGATCCACAAATAACTAGTTACCTCGAGTAGACTTTAAGCATTGTTAGAATGTCATTGGCAATAGGGAGTGCATGGAGTGCGAAATGCTTGTGTTCTGTTCCTATTGAAAGTCCTTATAATAAGTACAATAACTTCAATCGTTTTACGCACCTACAAATCTCTGAGATGTTTTAAATCTTGGCTTGTTGCTATACATCCAACATGGTAATCTAACTTTCGTCACATGGCTAGAAATTCCGTTTTTCAGAATTTTTTTCGGGTAACAATTTCGAGCATTGTTCTTTCGGTTCAAATCCAGACTGCAAGCTGCATTCAGCCTAATCACCCATATATAGTGACTTTTACTGCATGCATCCCACCGATGACCCAAGATATCCAAGTTAAACTGTCAGAAAACCTAAACCATAAGAAATTTCCATGTATGTGGTGATCCCCAAGTCTGGTGGAGATTCTCTAAACTACAACTCCAACCACAGAAACTGCTCTTATAAGATCTTGTCTAATTTGGCTTACAATTAGAAGCAAGATTTGTGAATATTTTCAAGGGAGATATGCTGCACTTATATGCTGCATTCATTTAAATGAATGCACCGATTGTTTACCTTCGGTGACTAGGCTCTGGGTTGCTCTATTAAAACTAGCTGTGAGTATATCCAGGTTATACTGTTGATAACACTGGTACGAACGCATTGCACTTATTCATGAATTTCCGTTTTCATTCTTCAGAAAAAGCAGGTATCGCCTCTTGATACTGTGGGTTCCTTGGACTTGGGTGGAGCAAGCACACAAATTGCCTTCGTTCCTGCGGCAACTCCGAGCAACCTCGCCACGGCTCTTGACTACCATTCACTGCGACTCTTTGGTCATCAGTATACCGTGTACAGTCATAGTTTCCTCTGTTACGGTAAAAACGAACTTGAGAAGCGAACAATGGGTTCGGTTATCGTGAGTTTTGCGCTCGTCTGTAGTTTTAACGTGACCTTCTGTTATCTTTAGGATTTTCAAGTTTAAAAACCGTGCTTGCTTCAACCTTCTACACACGTTATCGAAATATTGTATGCGATTAGTCTCTTTTTAGATTTGTGAATTATTTATGAGATGTCTTGTCGACTTTTAAATTAGTTGTCCTCGGTATAATATTTATTATTCGGGGAATTTTCGTAGACCTCGCGTAAATCGGTTCCAACGGAAATTATTATCCGTATATCCGGCCAAACCCGAGAGAGATCAGAATTCCGGTAAATAGCTTTGTTTTTCTTCATCTTCCTCGTTATAAACGAGCCATATCGTGGATGACTATTAGCGCTGGATCGTGGTAATCTACTAAGCATTAACTGTCTACGGTTCGGATTGTTCATTTCCAACTGAAATTGAAGCAGTAGGCGTTCATCGGTTCGGCTGCAGCATTAGTTTATCCCGTCTTCGCTTCACAGAAGGCATATGCATACCAAGGATCCATTTAGGTTAAAATTGACTGTTTGATCAATATAGTCGGAAGTGTGGCTTGTGTATGGAATCAACTTCAACACCCGATTTATGGTTAAGAAAAGGTTGTGACATTCGATATAAAGCTGCTCCAGTACATTTCTTGAGAGTCCTGAAAAGCGCCTCTCTAAGATGCTTTTCGCGTAATTCGGTTATTTGTTAATTATTAGTATTCCTAATTAAATCATGCGGAAAATAATTTAAAGTCTTGATAAATTTGACTATCAAGTGGTATTGAAACCATAGTTGTTAGAGTAGAATCTTGACGATGTACACATCTCGTTGTGGTGAATTCGTTTATACTTCATACGGCGATAAACTACAGCTGTCCAATTAATCGCGGCCAAAGAAGTCAGTCAGTCCGTAGCTATGGTAAACACCTGAAAAAACATAAACCCAACAGTTAATTTGATCCATTCATAATCTGTCAACCATAATGCGTTTTTGCATGCATCTTGTGGTAACTGTGGTCGAGTTTTGATGAGAAATTCATTTTTTGTCTGCCAGTAGCCAAAGGTTAGTGGAATGTATCAGGAGTTATTGATTAAATCCTTCAGGTTGAACTCAACAAAGACAGTCTATGTAATACTCCAATGAAAATAAGCCACACATTTGGTGCATTACATAACAGACTAAATCAAACCAAACCTCCACAAGTGGACGGTTGTGTTGAGGGACGGATACTAGTGCTGGAATGCGGCTCCATTGCGATCACATGCCAACACGTTAGCAGTGTGCGTTCGATTTCCGCCTCAATTTTTGAATGACCTCACTAAGACGGAGACAGAAGTGCCGCCAGCCGCTAATGGCGGTACACTGCAGTCAACATTTCAGTCACACTTAAACACAAGCGATCGATCTTCGCTCCCTGTCTATCGTATTCTCCATCGAACCAAGGCCATTCGTTAGACTTCGTTTAAAGTTTCACTTAACTGTTCGACCAACTGCACTATACCGTCTCCCGCACTATTTCGGACCTATGTGAACATTATTCGGATTTATACCCAAAGAAATCCGAAATTTGATAAGAACATACCTCTCTTTCACCAAATCTAGCAAGCTCACCCTTGCTCACAGGTTTTAGAGCAAGGCAGGGATAACCAGTCTGTCGTGTATCGTCGTTCCTCCGTTTTGAAAGCTGCTCTTCGGAGTGCCAAACAGAAAGTCTTGCTCATTAATTGAACTTATCACCTATTTATAGGTTCTTTTGCGTGTACCATTGCGTCCGTGCCACTGCTATCATTTCATCAGCTGTCCTGGTCTCGCTTTGATTGGTCCATCTTGTTCGATCCATTTCATGTGATTCAGTCCATGGCTTTTTTTGTCCAGTCTGGACCGCTTATCCTGATTGGTCAACCTAGCCACAATATTGCCTTCTATTTGCACATTCTCACTCTTGCTTTTGACTCACGCCACGCTTGCGTATTGGTCACAATTCGTCTCCCACGATGCAGCCTCGCGCAAGCACCGGTACTCAATGAAACAGCTGTTAGACTCGAGTGTAATCTGTTTTACAACACATGCGGAAATGTGCCCATGTAAGAAGAGTCATTTCAGACGTATGCAAATGAGATTGCACTGAGCCAGTTGCATGACATTTCCGAATAATTTTGACGTAGTTCCGAAACAATGTGGGAAATAATATGGCGAATTTTTGGTTGTTTTTGGTGCATCAATCGACTCGCGGGAGGCGATGAATCTTCACTAGGTGATGCGACATTAGGTTAATAACGCATAGGAAATTTGTATCATTTCAACAAGCATTCTCGAACAAAGAGCTATTGTTTTAAATAACTCAACTGTCTGGCAGTATTGGAACGGGAAGTTAGATGTTGAAACGTTTTGGTTAGAGCTATAAGTAAACGCATTTTTGTTAAAAAGTTGGACATGATGCATAATGCACATAAGACGAACTGAACGGGGATCGATAGCCTGCTTGTCCTAGTTGATTTTCTGTTACTTCGTTAAGTCTTTAGAACGCTGGTACCATGATCGGTAGGAAAGTGTGCTATACGTATCTTAGAAATCATCGTGGTCTCATGGTTTTCATAACAAACAAATAACCTAAAATGTCGCTTTCTCTATAGGTCTTATAAAATTCGCGTGTGACACGGTGCCATCTGATGCTCCGTATGAAAATTTGCACTACTTTTTGATGAATGATCGAACAATGATCTACCGTATGATTAGTTAGAGCACTCTCCTTTTGAATCTGCTAGCATGGTTGTCTGACTTGGGTGGAAGCGAGATCATCATCCTAAATGAATTCTGCCCCTAAATTGTTGATTTAGTAAAACTGGCGAGCAAGTCACGTATTTTGTGAGACTTGATAAACCTTGCACGTGGTGATCAGTAAAATTAACTGAGTAAAATGATATCCATGTTTTAAATTGTGAGTAAAATCAGCATGTTTTATTTCGTAGTCATTACATACAGCACCTTAGCTAGCACCTACAAAATTTCCTATTTATTTGTCATTTTCTTTGTTAAGAATTAACGCCTATCCAGCATATCTCCTGTCGGATAGCGGGAAAGTATATTTGGAGAATTTTTTTCAATGTTAAGGCGAATAAAATCTTCTTTATGGTTTAGTTTCCTGGGTACGCTTTTTTGAGGTCTTCTAGGAAGTTTCGTAAGGAAATTTCAAGGTTCGCTAATGATTACGATCTCACTGTTTTCTCTAAACTGAAGCATCAGTGGCGATTACCTTTGTAGATCAGTTTAACGGAGTACGTCCAGTTGGCTTTGAGTTCGGTGTTCACGTGCATGTGGTTCGAAATTTCCCATCCGTGACTGATTTCTTGTGCACCACTGTTACTAACACTGAGCTAGCGCTTGAGATCTTCGTACGACACTCAAAAACTCATTGTACCCTAGTGTTACATCAGTCGTATTCTGTAAGCTTGTGGCAAAACCAAATGTTGCTTATTCGTTGAAACGATACATTCACTTATCAGTCCAACTCATAATCATCCTCTCAAACTGAACTGAAAGTCACGAAATTTGTGCAAACCTCAGCGTCAGTCACAGCAGTTCAAAAAAGTCACTCAACGACCAAGAAACTCAGCGTCACTCAAATTTGTCAAGAGGTCAACCGAATCACAGTGGCACACAGTTCCAATTATTCAGGTCACATAAACAGTCGTCATCAGTTGAGGACCCGTGGTTCAAATATTCAGATCAATTGCACGAATCCAGCCATCACGAGAGTATTCAGAAATACTGAATTAAACAGTACGAACTGTGGGACTGCACACTGACGTTCTGCATCCCTATCGACATGGTGATTACGTGGACTACAATCACGTGTCGGTTGCGTTAAAAGTATTTTAACATTTAATTGCCCAATCATTAGAGAAAGCACTATGTTATTCGCATTAGCGTAATTTCGATTGCCTCTTTGTCTGAAGAACCTCTTCTGTCGATTAAATGACAGTACATGGGACTGCTGTCTAACAAACCCAGAGTGAAGGGTTCTGCGTTCGGGCTCGTCACTGGCGCACAGGTCCGGAAATGAGGTCACGGAGACCAGCAACAGCTAGTTATAGAGTTGGGCATATTTGGTCTCAAAAGGTCTACCAACAAGCTGACTGACAAGACCGAGTCGGTGAACAGCGATATGCAACACCTTCTGCTGATGTGATATGGCCATTTGGTGAAACCAAACTAACGTTCGATTGCCGTAAATATATATAAATATATATATAGTATTCAAATGCTGTTATGCTCGGTCGTAATTTTTGCTCTCATTCGGACTTGTTTTCTAGCAGACATCGCAATCGAATTTCCAGTTACCTATTGAGAATCCATGTTACCCAAAAGGCTACATTTCACCTTCCAAGCAGACCGATTCGTTGTTTTCAGGCCCGTGTATGTCAGGAACATATGCTATGCAAGTTTTCAAGGCTGAATTAAACAAGCCACAGGTAAGTATTTTTTTTGTTCTACTCATCGACTTTCATCGATATCAGTCAGTAAGATTCCTTACTCATTTGTTAAACCTCACCATTAGTTAACTTATCAGTCGAACTAGAATACAGCACACCCTTGACAATAAAAACATTGCTCATGGAGAAAAGTGAAACATGAGGAAGGATCGCGAAATCTGGTCTTTTCCAAGGGCATCCTGTGTAAACTTTTCTGCCCCATGGAAAGTTCACGCAATATGCTTTACCTCACCCAAATTGGCGTTGATAGGGTATTATGTAACTGACGCGATATGTGAAACTGATAGTTCGTCTGTTTGCAATTAATAACTAGCTATTGTGCTGAGCAGAGCAATTTAGAACACAGTGCGACGGGCTTCCAACATCCGTTCTTCTCAACTAACCCGCCTAACGTTCCGTGGTCTTCTTCGATAGATTCTCTTATTGCTGCAGTAATTGGCTTTCGAATTCAAGCCACAGGATGCCACAACAATCTATAACTTATCTCAAGCCCCATTTAAACTGTTGAGATGTTGGAGGTCTATTACTATGAGCGGGTATCCTCCGCTTTAAAACAAGCGATTTCTGCACCAAACTTTGGGGCAACAACATCAGAACACTTTTACGTCTATTGTTGTCCACAGGTTGTACAACACACGCGACTGGTGGGTTGGGTTCCGCAAGATGCGTTTGCATAGGAACGTCACTCTCTGACCATAATCAGAGCATCGTTATCCGTTACAAACACCAGTGAACATTGTTTTCGTAGGCTTTCCTTAGGCCCTCGACTTTGTTGATAGAATTGAACTCTACTACTGTCTGCTGGACATCACAATTTCCAAAGTGTATATATCGATCCTCATTGAGTTGCGTGGTTTTATCTTCTTTCGGGTTAGATAATGCGATTAGCTTTTACCACAGTCTGTCATCTCAAATACACTATGGAAATGATGATGTATGTCCCGGTTTCTTTTCAACAATTTCATGGGTGATGTTCACCCGAACGTTTTGTCTGGTTTACCAGGCGATAGTATTTGGTGCATCTCAAGAACACATTTGATTAAAAGTATTTAGATATTATCGCCTTCCTGAGCGGTGATACACAGGTAGTTCAATACGTTTTCAGTCACTTGGCAACTGAGGTATCTGGTTGTGGTATGCGCTTTTGCACTCTTTAAGTCAACTGTTCTTCTCCGAATTTGGCACCAGCCTGCTTCTGGATTCATCCTTTTTGATGACTCGATAAAGGTAACCAGTAGATTAAGTTTCTTCGGGAGCTTGATAACAGCTGGCAATGGCCTCGCGGAAGAGACCATACCAAGGACTGCGGATGCCAGAGTACCTCTCCGTAAACAAAACAACAAAGCCGAAATGTATATTTCTGTATTATATATAATGTCTGTGTCCTGTAACCCACTGTAATTTTGTCGAGCCAGCATCACGTTTGTTTCAGTTCTCAAAGACAGACACTTACGAATTGCACGGTCTTTCGTGATTTCCGATGCGGTATTTTCCACATCAATTTCTGGAGCACATTTTTACTAAAAGTATTGGCGCGTCTTGCAAAAGTTCTTCCATTGTAATCTGAATTTGACCAAAATCCCTGGATTAATCGATTTCCCGGATTATATAATGATTTGATGGCAAGACAAAACACCATCGTTCCGCGAAACAACAATGATAAATCATATAGTCGATGGGACATTATTATCTTTTGATAGCAGGAAGCAAGGCAACCATCCAGAAAACGGATTTTTGTTGTTTCCATTCCTATATGGCATGATGAGTAGCTCAAGCTTTTAGTTCACTACTCGTCCTGAATGTCTCTCAAGACGCTCCATGGTCCTCAGATAGCTCACCAGATGGAATTCGGTCCACCGACAAACCAGCCATCCCGATGGACAACCGACGATGTGGTTATGAAGATGGAAAGCGATATCATATGCCTTGTGAACTCTCTGTCTCATTGTTCTTCTACTTCGCTGCGGTTCCGATGGCACATGATCTGTAAACAGAATTGCGCACCATATATAGCGATCTCAGTCAGTCACTCATTCATGTTTGGCAACCAGTTCTAGTTTTCATCGAAACGTCACAGTAAAAGTTATAATTCGGTGTACACCTTCTCACCTCTAATATATATAGATATATATATATAGCAGGTTCGAGAATGATGTTTTTTCTCATAGCTCAGGTTCAACAGGATGACATTGGTTTGTTCGCTAAGCTGGGAAATTTGATTACAAAAGTCTAATCACCAATCGAGGGGACTTCGTCAGTGCTGTGATATTGTGGTCACAATATCATATATATATATATATATATGCTCTTGGGCGCAACAGCTATATGCGATCGGGTTTATTCGACTAATTTATTTAACGATTGGTAAGGATGTCGCATAGAATTTTAATTATGCAGCCTTTATGAAAGAGGACTAAGTGTCCTGGAGCCTGGACTACACAGCGTCCAAATCGTAGATCCTAGTCCCCATAGTGCATCCGCTTACTTATTATGTTTGTTGATTAGCAGGCATTCGGCTTGTTTTATAAGTTGCTATTTATCAATAATGATAGTTAGTCCTAGCCATATGCTTGGCACCAAGGTTCTAAATAAAAGTATCAGTGCTATTCTCATTACTGTTTCCAGTCGACTGATTAGCTATTCTAAATGCCCACCCGTTCACAGGCTGAATTAATTCTCGCAGTCATTTTAAAAGTACGGGTGGACGTTTTCCGTTTTTTTTGACGAACGCCATTCTCATTCACGCTTGTTGGTATATTCCGGAGTAGGACATTGAAAATCATAAAAGATTTATTGGTTTTGCAAATCTCCAATGAACTGAGAAACTGATCGTTAGTCGACGTCTTGTGTGACTTTAGCGTACTCTTGCCCTTCATTTGAAACCAGAAACGTCTCTGTACAGATTGATTGGTTCTTAACTCAAAACCCATTATTCCATTATTGTTTGCCTGTACAGAATTTGGGAACCAATTACACCTTTAACGGTACTGGCAATCCGGACCTATGTGTTGAGCATATAAAAAAACAGTTCAACACTGCAACGTGCTCTAGTCCTCCCTGCTCGTTCAACGATGTTCACCAACCTCCAACACGAGGTTCATTCAGGGTGAGTTTAACTTGAATCAGCCGTTCATAATGTTATATAAAACTTTAGACCGACACAAAATACCTAATTTATTCTATGCTAATCTGACTATATCGCTGCCTTCCGCTACCCCGATTTCCAAATGTCTATTCATTCTAAATGCCTGAAAAGATGTTAGCAATTGGACTTTGGTTCTGAGTGACAAACTAAATTCCGGTGAAAATCATACTGTTTGTTGTTTTTTGACTTTCATAATTGCATTATATGCAGCCTACTTAACGGCAAAAATACCGTCGCTGTCACTTCCAGCTTATAAAATTATAAGGTGCGACATTTCACTTATTCTATTACGCATCAGATAAACCCGGTGACAGAAGTTTCATGTCACCCTAGATCTTTGCTGTATCTCCAATTCTGCGAGCAGTACAAAACCATTTTTGAACATTATATCAGCATTCGCAGAAAACACTTAAATACGAAGTTTCATCAGCCTGGCTGCTACCACAAGGAAGTTATACCGGAAAATCCAAAATGTTATAGTGACAGATGTCGTAGCTCTTGGGCTCTCAGGAGAATGAACCAAGATATCAATCAACGGAGCAGCTCTTTCGCTTCCTTGCCTTGGGATCAGCTCTACAGGATTCGGCATGACTTTTTCTGTCAAATGAGAACCATTACCAGCATTGACAATGTGTGTCTGATTTTAGGCGCGTCAGTGGATTCGTTTCACACACGCCGTACGTAATCAAAGGTCAACTTAGAAACACATCTGATTTCAATCACACTTTGGTTGATTCCTCCCAGCCAAATGCTCTCCTGCTGCCAGTGACTTCAAGTCGGTAGGAGGGCTTTAACTTGGTAGGACAGTATACGTGGTGTGGTCCACTGGAAAAAAATTTCAGGGATTAGAAGAAAGGGAAGAAGTGATTTTTCTCTTTTCTAAAGCTGCTTGACTAAGAGTATCGGCGACGGAATCATTGACCCATTGTATACCCTATGGAAAAAGCAGACCTATGACATCACACGGAGTGCTGTTTTTCGATTCACAGCATTTTAAGATTTTATGCCCCTAAACAATACATTAAATGGCCAATAAATGCACCCTACTGAGTTGTATCGAGTTAAGGTTTGCACTATGGTTGCGGCAAAAGAAAGTGGGCTGAATCGGTCAACCCGGATAACAGACAACTGCCATTTAATGGATGCAGCCCCTAATACAGCAAGTGACACACCACTAGGTGATGTCCACCGAGACTGATGAATTTGAACGGAGGCTATTTTCCAGCGAAACTATGGCGTGATTTACGGTCAGAAGCTTTCAATTGCTTACCAAAGCCGATATCAATCCAGGGAAAACCGTTTGGATCATTCTGATTTGGAAACCTCATGAAATTCCGAAAATGGGTTGAACAGTGAACAAGTGACTACCATGAAAGACAAGTGGCGCTAGTCACATCCCAAAGCAATCAATTGTTTCATAGGTACATATGAGAAATTTTTAACTCCAGTCCTGTTAAGCACCTAGTTGATGCCAGTGTTATTCACGAAAGGTTTTCTCGGGTGATCAACTGTAATTCAGGTCCACCTGCCAAAATCCGGAACGGTCGAATTGCCTAAGACCACTTGTATCTTACTTAGCGTGAGATGAATAAACCAGTTTACAGAGTGGATGGCTCATAAACAGTAAATTGCGATACAGTTAATTAGCAGCATTCCTGAACAGCATAACCCAACCGACTAGTAGGCCCTGAGAAGCAGGTTTGCTTTTACAATCCCCCATTTGGATTCTGAAGTCGTCTTGTACGCCCTAGCACTCTTTGTTGTCTATTCGTGCCGTTTCTGGTGATGGACTTTCTGTTTTGCATAGCTCCCGAAGAAATAATCCAATGGAATTAAATCCAGAAACCGCAGTGATCAAGTCATCGGTCTTTTTAATCCGGTTAAGTGCAGCAGGAATGTCCAGTCTAGCAATCAAGTGATGTCGTTTTGTGCAATCCGGTAGTGCTTCATCTTACCGGGACAGAACCCCAGACTGAAATGCTACGGGCAGTGTCCAAAAAGACTAAATGTCTGCTGTGAAATCCTCAGACAGTGTGCTGAATTCCTTTTGTCAGGTAGAAACACCGAGTTTATTAGTACGGATTTGTGAATTGTGAACCAAACACTCGCCTTTCTATCGTGATTCTAATGACGTTCATAATACGTGAAGGCATCCTTTCCTTGCCAGTTAATCCCGTGTCAAAAGTCTGTGATATTATGTAAGCAGGATGTAGGTGCTCAGTGAAAATATCTTCCCATAATGTTTTTGTGAAGAAAGCCGATAGTGAAACCAAGCGCAAATTTAAGTCCCCGCTGTTCGTCGCCGGGAAATAGTGTAAGCCGAATAGAACGAGCATCCCTTGGGCTCGGTTCTTCCCACCTTGGATCCCTATGTTGACCAAGACTGTATTCCTTTAAATGATCTGCACTGCACATTAATAAATTAAAAGATTAAACAATTTTAAAAATATTCCTTATAAAGAGGCCAGTCATGTGCACATTTCACCCCATGCAATAAAACAACACTAAACCAGCATAAATTATCGATACGTGCACGGTGAATGCCAAATTCTTCTATTGCCATCTCCGATAATCATATTTCCTATTTATGCTCTGTTTGAGATTGTTTTCCGTCAAGTTTGGAGTGTCGCGAAGTATGCTTTCAAGCCGGGGCGCCATTCGTTAGAGCGTTTTAACTCACTGTCACAAGGAACGTTTTAATTCATCTCATTCACCAAGTCTGTCAACAACACAGGCGGCGAAGCAGGTTAGGTCTCTTTTGTTTATGTGGGTTTATGCTCAGTGAAGCCGATCAGTGTCACCCCAGAGAATGGTGAGAAAACCCACCTGAATGTGATCAAAACTGTGGAGCGCATTCACCGGATTCATGGGAAGGTCAATTTAAAGCCACATTCCTAGGTCCAGCTGATCAAAATTAGACCATAGCTTTGGATGACTGCCGCTTCCTTCGCGAGGTATTTTACTCAATTCTGTAATGAACGAATGAATGCAGTAAATATTTTGAGAGAGTTAATGGTAATATTAAAGGAGAATACCGGAAGCATGGACGTTTGAAACATTTATTTGTTCCCAATCAGTCTGCCGACATACAAAATGAGCCTATTCACAACCAGCTCCATGTTCATTTCCACACTTTTTATGGTACCCATTTGTGTCTTGTCTTGATCAAACGCACTCGCGGGTAATTTTCAATGAAATTTATGTTAAATTTAACTGCTGTAATATCTAGGCTCTTTCTCACTGCAGGCTTCACTCTCATTCTGACAAATCAATCTATCCTTTCTAGGCCTATGCTGGATTTTCATACGTTCTGAACTACTTGTTTCCGAAAAAGAACACTGGTTTCACAAAAACCGAAGTATTTGATGCTGTGAAGAAATTCTGCGCAACTGACTGGAGTGAAGTAAGTTTGTGCGACAAACTTCTGATTTTCTGTCATATTGTCAACATCCTACTAACCCGCTGCTGACACCCGCTCTGTTGACCTTGGAAGAAAAATCCGAAAAAAACACCGCTGTTCTACGTTTTGGCTAGAGTAGAACTGGGACGAAACCAACATAGTGGCACCTCTCCCCTTGCTAATCTGATACTCGTCAGGTTGGTAGCCATGATGATACTAAAATTGACCAAATTTCCGGTCAAGTAAACCAGTCAAATCTTACGATGTTCCTCTTATTGGAACACCAGTTGATAATTGCGCGATAAATCCACCTAGGAGTAGTTTTCAGAACCATATATTCGAACTTCACATTTCGGATGATATCGATCGAAAAGCAACGAATCGTTCTTCAAACAGTGTATCTCCGTCTGAGAGATAATTCACTTATAAAACCTCCTGCTGAATGACGCAGTGAAATTGTATCGGTGAAATATAGTGGGTTTCTTCCGGACACTATGTAATCTCTTAATTGGTACTGCACGATAGATTGATTTTTCAGCAGACCGATTCATCTTAATCTTCTTCGGTCAACCGATCAGTATTACTAGGTGTTAGTCTGAAATCAATGGAGTGCGCATCAGTCGTATTAAATCAGATTGCTCTTATTTAATCCACGCCAGCGGACTTGATGAGAATCAGTCACAAGTTGATAAATAACGTGTACTCGCTGACTGTTCGTGGATTCATCGGAAACTGATCACCTGAACTGCACGAAAATTCAGACTTGATGTACGAATTTATTGGTTCCAGGTGAATTAGTTTGCAGTGTACCACTTCATATCAACGGGTCATAATACAGCACCTGCTGCTTATTTTGTAATTTAAGATTAATACAATAATACTTCGGGACAATTAATTCAAATTTCCGTTTACTTCAGTATTATTTAGTGACAAAAATAATTGATGATCAAAGTTGATCAAAAAGTTTGCGTCTTGATATTTGAAAGAAAAGAGTTCAGTTCTGATCAGTCAGTCGTTCCCCTATTCGACGACTCTTTAATTAAATACATTATCACTGTCAGTTATGAGAAAGATAAGGATGGGTTGTCGTTAATCAGAGGCCAGTCAAAAGGAGGTACTTTCGACAATTCATATCTATTTATTTTTCCGCCGAAGTAGGCAGCGACATACGGAAGCAAACACTTAAATTTATATTCCTTCTGTTCGACGAGAACTGGCAGATCTTTCAGGCAAGAATACGCTACGCGCGTCGAAGTTATCTAGCGAGAACACAGGTTAGGTGTTCGGTCAGTATCCCACTTTGGCCTCCGTATGCATACCTTGACCAGGACGCATCACGAGCTCGTTAGGAAGAACAAAGCGAGATTAATTCACAACACTTTGACAAGTGTATTGCTAAGAATCTAACACCAACAAACAGTGAGAATCGGTGGGCCAACCATTATCCTTCAGTAGCATTTTGGTCATTCTGATGCCACACCCAGCACCTCCAAGGTGAAATTGCCCTTACTTCATACTTCGAGAAACATTGGTTTCGAAGTCAATAGCCACTGGTATCTCTTTTATCACCACAACAAAAAACATTTTTGGATAAAATTAAGTTTCTGGTCAGGGTAGGATTTCATGTGAAGTGTACTCTCCACTCAAGTGAGCCTTTATCCAAAAAACGTCACGTTGGATGAAAGCCATCCTAGTTAGGGAAACATGTTTACTAAATTCCGGTGGAGCCAAACTCCGAGCTTCTTTCACAAACACTGTCATTTTTTATATTGGATACTTTCTCAGATTGAATGTAATATCTCCGTTAGCACGAAGACAAAATTTCCTCTATTCAAAGTGGATTCTCTTTTGATCCGTCGGTGAAGATACTTTAATTATGTTCGCGTGATAGTGAGCGATTTGAACAGCAATAAAAAATTGGGACAACTTTAACGAGAATATCCTTCCAGAAATCTTCATTTTGCAAGTGTTTTGCAGGTCACTGAGTGCCATTAATTCGTCAAGTCCATTAACTGAGGCGCTCAATACTTTGTACTACTGCATAAGATAGTTGTATTCCCTGCTTTGCTGTACGATTATTTCGTACTGAATATCCTGTGAAGCGTGGGGCGTTTAAATATTATTCAAGTCCATCTGTTCGATAGTGCATGAAATTTCGATAGTAACCTGGGACAGAATTAGAGAAAATAATTTCTGTCATGGAATTTTATCATGAATACAAGTAACGTTGTGGTCACTTGCGAATACGATGGATTTCCTGCATGAAAAGCACGCTGTTGGTATAGTTTATTAGTTGAATGTGGTCTAAATGTTGCTCATGTTTTGTTTCAACCAGTGGGGAAGTTGAAAAATAAAATTTTAAATCAACTGATAGCTTGAAATCAATTTTTAGTCCTACGCATTGTGCCACCGAGAGATTTCGCTGCTTCCTGCCTACTGTTTTACCGCCACGATAACAATGCAGGCAATCAACGCAACGCGTTTGAATAACCTTGAGGCAAGGTTATCGTTGACGTAAATCAAGATCCTTTCTAAACGAAAATTTTTCTGTTCTTGATCGACCCGGAGTCTCAGACTGAGGTTAATGTAAAACAGCCCCATTAACAAACAATTATCTTCAGCCTACAAAAACATGCTTAACGGTAGGTAGCATACTCGATAAAATGACTGATTTGGCGGGATAAGCACATTTTTTATCATCAGTGAATTTCGATTAGGATATATCCGAAGACCCCTCCAGAAACGATTACAAAATATTTATGCGCCAGTGGGGTTTCAGTTTTCATGTTCAAACACGTGTAGCTGCACATGTTTGACTGGCCTTATCACAGCCTACAAAGGGACAAGTGAAAACTATAAAAACGTCCGAGACAATCCGTAATGATTCTCAAAACCTAGCATACACTAGAGCCATGAACATAATAACATTGCAAATATTTGCATATAGCATAATCGCAGGCATCTATAGAGGGATATCTAGATAGATAGATAAATAGATGGATAGACATAGATAGATAGATAGATAGATAGATAGATAGATAGATAGATAGATAGATAGGTAGACGGATAGATAGATAGATAGGTAGACGGATAGATAGAGATAGATAGGTTGGTTGGTTGTTAGTTTGGTAAGCAAAAATATCAGTGGAAGTTCTCCGGGGGTCATTTGTTGATAGGTAGATATTTCAGTTTATTGATATATTATTATATTGAGTGACTGAATGCTTTGTTTAGCCTTGGTTCATTTCCATTAATTTTGCTTCGGGTAATTTTTCAGGTAATTCAAAGTGCATTTGCCACGACCTGAGCGTATGCTGTTATTTTCTCCAATGTTGGATTGTTTTGTCCTTTTTACAACTTTTAACGGTGCATATTAATCGTCTCCGAATTTGGCCGGGATTCAGTGACCAACGATTGTGAGTCGCACGCCTCAAGTGTTAGATTATACCAGTTGATTCTCAAAGGAGTGTAAAACATGATAAAAACACGAGGGTTGACGGCGCCTCACGGCCGCAATGTTCAACCTTCTTTCAAGAAAACCGTTACGTACGATCTGTAGAACTTGACTGTTTGATCTGTCACATGTGGGCACTGCATGGTAGATTGTTTCGATGATAAACCCCACGCTCTTCAGTCAACATTAGTGCTTATCGGTCGGATCGTTGAAGTATCTATTAGCGTCATGGTCCCGGTGAATTTTGACGGCTTTCCTTACCAGTATAGTGAAGTTTTGTAACTAAGGCTTTTGGTAGTGCATTTAATTAATAGTTATACTTTATTTTTTTCCAGATTATTAAAGACACATCCGAAAACCAGCACTCTTTTTTGGCGGGATACTGTTTCGATGGTTTGTATGTCTATACACTTCTGGAAAACTACGGATTTAAAACCGAGGAATCGTGGAAAGACTTAACCTTTGGAGCAAAGGTCAGTTTTGTGAGCGATACTCATCTGTGACAAGCACATGCTTAAAGTGCCGCCTCCAATTACCTTTCACGATAACCAAAAAGAATCGCTAGGTCGTTTGATAGTTTATCTGAAACTAAACCAAGTCATTTTAAGGCTGAATGCTCAACGGAAGCTGCGTTTTACTCTTAAACTGTCCGCCGACAAATCATTCAGAAAATGATTACCTACCCAGTGTCACAACCGAGTATGCAAGTTTGTGTGTTCTCTAGCTTGTAAAAATCGTTTACGTTCCTGCACGACTCATGCAACTTTGACGTTTTTCGTTTTTCCATATCTTTTGTAATTACAGGTCGAAGGTGTTTCAGTCAGCTGGGCATTGGGTTACATGTTGGACCAATCTGGTTCCCTGCCCAGTGAAAGTCCCAAGCTCAATTTTCCGATGGCCGCATACATTCCTCTGGCCATTTTGTTTTGTTTGATGGTCCTGTCAGGTATATGTGTTTTGACTATATCCTTGTGCAATAAGAAAAACAACTCCAAATGAGATACGCTGGTTCATCGTTACGCCTGTTTTTCTTTTTGTGGTTACCTCCCATTGCCAAAGCGCCCCATGAAAATTACAAACGGAAAAACCATCTAATTAAATACTTCTCACTCCGACCCGAACTGTCTTCCCTCTGACTGTTCCTGTGCACCTGTACACTGACACGTGTGTTCATATATCTGTTATCTCTGACACACGCACACGATTGTGTGGGGAGAGAGGGAAGATATCACATCATTTGATAATTGTTACGATAACCGATATTTCTGATCTTAGTCGTCTTATTTTTGTACACAAATTTCCAGTTCAGCACCATTGTTTTATTTGTTCGGAAACAGTGTATTCCGGGTGAATTTTCACCTTATCTTGCTAACTCCCCATATTACCTTCCAGTTCATTTTCCACTAACCTCTCGTCTATTGCCTCCCTCCCCACACACCCCATTTTTGTTCCGTGTAGTTTTTGAATTATTTTTATTCCAATCTTCATTCCTACCCTTATGCTGCTGCCTATTCGATAAACGGGGAACTGATGTCAAGGCTCATTGTAAATGACTGGAAATCTCGTCAGACTTTGCACCCCGCTTGTCATCAGTGGCATTCTTGTTTTCAGTGTTGTTTTTGTCAATTTGTTCCCCACTTGTTCCAACACAGTATCTGGACGTTGCGAAAAAACTGAGGACGTGCAGCGGTGTCAGGTTTACGGACATCACTGTTCAGCTTTCCATTCCCATGGTAACATACCACAGATTTCTTCACATGGATTCAAATATCAGACCATTCGTTGTTTGCCTACAAACTTCTTCCGCTTCCCTCCTTGTCTCAGAGGTCCTATCTGTTTTTACTGAGTTTACATATGATGTACTGGACTAACCTATAAGTTTAACTCTACAAAATAGAGTGCTTTTAACAAGAACAACTGGAAACCGTTTTCAAATCTTCTTCGGGAATACTGGAAATGAACTCGAACAAAATTAGTCTGCACAGTAAATGTGATTCTGATGGAGGTGATAGACGGTACCCACGTTAAAACCAAGCAGTGTTTCTAATACGATCCTTAGAAGTGCTATTTCTCTGTGAAACCTAGTTGATCTAACATGGCTGGGACAATCTGGCTTCAACGTCTTTGAATTTTATAACATGCCTCAAACGTGAGTGCAATGGGAGGGACGTCCCGTTGTTACTAAGGCCCACTACACTGGAGCGGCAGCCTTGACTCCCAAACTCGGAGTGGCATGGCACCACATAATGTGTGGTAACGAGCCTGGCGACATTGAGTTGCCGTCTACCGCCAAAGCGACCCGCAGATCTGGAGTCCGAACCTCTGGCCTTTTCCGTGACAGAGGCGTAATCCACCTGATCACTTGCGGAACTGTGAGAAAACTGTTCGGGACCTTTATTCAACTGGCTCATTGAAACCTTTTCGACATGGATACGGGACGTGATTCATCTTAAGTGGACACGTCTACATATACGTACTGTCAGGTGCACTGATTATCTGTGTCGCTGTAGTCTCCGAGCCGATGTACCTTTGCGAGATCTTGTGAAGAAAAAGTATGTTCCCAAAGGATCCTGAATATTTTCTATTTAGATCCAAGTAATTATGACATCATTCCGAAATAGCGTGAGGAATGGCACAGGTGAACTGCATAAACAGAACTCGAAAAGATCCCCGTGTTTAACAGTGTTCAATCTAGTCAGTTCCTATAGCTATTAAACTTGCATCATGGCACCATCTACTCCAAGGAGAAAAAAGAACGGCAAATGGTGAAAGATCAAGTACAAAGTAATAATTTGAACAAACATAAAAGGAGAAAGACATCGCACGCAGGAGCGGCAATGACCTAGGTCTCCAACAATCGCCTCGGGGGATTTTGTGAACCTCAACTTACACGAGCCAAACCACTGACTACAGTTCTCATGCTTTTTTGCCATGTCATCGAATAACCACCTCAACTCATCGCCCAACCATTATCTGACTCGGACAAGGGCGCCAATCGATCCATTCATACTGAGGGCATGCGCCAAATATGTCCCAACCATATCCAATGCACTATCTAGAGGTTGAACCCTAGGACTCAGCACCTTACGCCTAACGTCGTAGTTACTCACAAACTTTTCCCATCGTATTCTACTAATGACGACAATGGTGTTCAGAAACCGAAAGTAATCAAAATATTTTCACTGTAGGAAGGATTGGATTAGTCATATACAAATATGGGTGGGGAAGGGATATTGACTTTGTGCTGTTGAGTGACGAACGCCAAATTCGTTTCTTCTCTCGATTTGCCTAGAAGATGGTCTAGCTATGTTGAGGATGCGTTGTGCACTTTCAGAATATTAAATCTGGTTGTAGGACTTGATTGAATCGAGGCCGCACTTCGTTCTCACTGAGAAGAATTGGATGAGGTAGGTAAATCTGATTACTTGAATATTTGTATCTCACCTATTGTCTTATATCGGATAAAGTGTCTTCACGGCTACAGAAGGCCTGATTGGCATTCAGCAATTTAAGGTATCAGTGGCGTCGATATGACATCTGATTATTGATCAAAGACCCGGTATACATAACAGTAGGGAGGTTGGCTCTACTATATGCCTCTGAAAAATGCCCGTCTAGAGTGCAAGATTTTGATTACTTGAAAATTACCACTGAGCACATTGAGAAAACACAAGTGGCGAAAAAAAGCTCGTTTTTCAGTGATTACGTACTCAATGTGCCATTACATACTTATATTATATATATTATATATATTGTCTTGACAAAAATATTTTCATCTATAGGAATGCTTTGGAGTAGTCATTCAACAAATATGGGTGGGGATGTGAGTTTGTCGGTGGTAATGGTTTCCCAATAGCATTAATTGACAATGTTGGAGACGTCAGAACAGGAAGTTTCCTGGTGAGCGGGGCGGCGACGGTTGGAGAGGAAAGCCCTGTATACATATCTCTGCCCATTCAAAGGTGACACACGCTAGCAGAAATAGCATCCGCGACGGAAGACTGACTAGTGCTATCAATAAGACTTCTCACGCAGCCAAAGCTTTCGTATCCTGTTCAAATCCCGTCCCGTAGTGTCATTATGGTTCTTGGTTGAAACGACAAAGTCCCTGATTCTGCAGGCCTTCGTTTTGTTATCTATTCATTCAACATGTTCCTGTGGGAACAATGTAACATCGGCCCCTCCACGGGACCAGGCGCTTGTCTGAAACGGCATCCGTAGCACCACCCGGCATGGTTAGGCACTGGAACAATAAGTCACTTAATAGCGCAAGTTGGTTTCACATCATAGCCACAGACTAAACCACACCGTAATGTGACGCAGCTATTCCGGACCTCTGTATAAGTCATGAGGTCACAACAATCCTAGGTTGGCAAAGTGTCTCTCCTTGAGCAACTGCGAAGCTGTGCAAATCCGTCTTCACCAATCCTCCACTTTTTCCTCAAAAACAATTTGTGGTTGCGCTTCAACTCCCTTTGGCCCACTCCCGTCCCAATACAAAGCCTAGACAACAAAACAATTAACACACAA
>LUCM01011068.1:0-23003 GCA_008360955.1 Fasciolopsis buskii
GATTTAGACTGCCTGGTCAGAGTCCGCGAGATCCCTCCAACCGACGGGTTGGTGATTATTTTGTGCGGTTTCTCCTTTTTCTGTCAACATTAGTGCCGCTGAGTGTGGCTTCAGCACAAATCAAGACCCACTCAACTTTCTTCGGTTCATTTCACGGTCACTGCGGTATGAACGTACCTGTTTTATGAGAACTCACATGCGTACTGCAAAGGAATTCGGTCTTAAGGAAATAGGTCATGAAGAGATAGAAAGGTTTTCAACGCGCAGCACAAGAGATCACTGGCCAGGTTATCAAGTATTTTGGTTCCGGTAGTCTTGTAGTTAGTGGCTCTATTTGGAATTACTAAACTTGCACACTGAGTCCGAAAGACATGTGCAAGAGTTGGTGGGAAGCTAAAATTAATGAAACTTGATGATGTAAATATGTGACCGACGAAATTTTGCGCAGGATGTGCCCATAGATCCTAATCATGTTTATACCATCATCATCGTTAGGTGTTAACCAGAGGGGCGAGGATCACTGAGCGCTGTCTTCCTTACACTGGTGCACATTGCAATACATAAAATGAACACGTCCCATAGACGGGGAGTGGACCATCAGGGGGTGGGAAATCAAAATGTTCCATAGAGGCCAGTACATGGGATACTGACTAACTGTGCAACCGCAATTTTTTCAATCATTCCAAATGAACAGAAAGTGACGACGCGACCGTCATTGTTCACGGTTCGTTGGCATATCTTTCAGTATCTTTACCCAATTAGTTGAGGTATCTCTTAGACGTGAGAAAACTATTTTACATTTTCTCACCCCACGACGCCATATTGTCTGCTGACCACGCACCTTCTTCCACCTCATGAGGACGGAAAATAGGCCACGATATGGTAGACAGGTGTTCTCCATATGCGACCCTTGACCCAACCAACGAAATCCACCAATCCTGATACGCTGTTAAAGAATATTCTCTGACCCCGTACCCAATATTAAATTTCTAACCTGCGCGTTACTCGCTCTACCCTATCGGTCGGCGAGCCACAGCTAGTGAAATTTTATGCCATAGAAATGAAGAGCTCAGTTTGGGAGACCGCAGAGGCTTGACCGTTAGGCTTCATATTTCAAGGAGCAGTTTATCTAGCCGCTTGTTAATATAGTTACTCTGACATCAACAGCTAGCTGTAACAATCTGCAAGAAGGAAACATGTGGCGATTGTAGTCATCGTGGGATCAGTTTGATTCCGATAGTTACTGAGGTCTTAGCTTCGCTAGTGCTGCGCCGTTTGGCATCGGTTCGCCAGAGCAACGTCCGCAAACAGCAAGCCAAATTTCACTTAGGTCGACGATGCATAGACTATATTTACACTGTTCGCCAATTACTTGAAACGCGCCACGCCGCCCGACAATCCCCATTTTTCTCCACTTGAAAGACGCCTTCGACTCGGCCAACCGGACAGCGTTATTCATTGCTTTCCACCGGAAGGGTATCCCAGAGAAATTCGTGAACCACCTGCCAGCATTGCACTGATATACCTATGATAGCTTAGGCGAATACGGTGAATCATCAGGTTCATTCGAAACGACCACCAGCTGTCCCATCTCTTCATTCGTCGACTACAGGAAAAAGGACAGAATGTTTTGGGCGTCGAACTGGCAAACGGTGAGAAGCTGTGACCTGGATTACGCAGACCAGCTCGGACTTGATGGAATCTGTGAAACGTGCACTGAACAGACTAACAAGAGCTGAAGTTTTATTTGGCACGCGCATTGCACCTCCTAAGTGTGAAATGCTATTGCAAGACTAGACCTAACCCGAAGGAGAGGAACTGACCATTGTAGACCGTTTCATTTACTTCAGAAGATGCTTGACTAGAAATGGCAACATGCGTATATTCAAGGTCGAGCAGCTTGTTCTGAACTAAAGCATTTGTTGTGCAGACCTGATATTTCGTTGAATTTGGAAGGTCATGTATACTGTGCCACAGTACGCTCAAGTCTATTGTACGGTTGCGAGACATAGGGTTCGCGTGCAAACTTCACGAGTATCATGGAATCAAAAAATTGAGGTCGGTTGCCAATGGCGGGCTGATAATTGAAATAGACGTACAACAATCTAAAGAACTCTAAGAATCCCACTGTGTTCAAGCACGGTGCATCAGAAACATACATAAAAATTACATGGACTTGAGCGAAACTCAATGTGTCTATTCAGTGGGTCGACCCGCTCAAGATCAGTTCAGTTCGGCACTACCGTCTAAACAATCACGCAAATGAAATGAATTACATAAGCCCATAGTCAGCCGCACCGATGTGAAAGAGTTGACACTCGACCAAGTGAACCAGTCACTCAGATCTGGACCGAACAAAATTTCACACACAAACACACAACAGTGGACTTATTCTGACTACTAGAACTGTAACCTATTATGTCCCTTTCATTTGCAGTAAATCTATATATTGTTATGTATTGGCATGATTACGAATAACTGAAAACGAGCTTGTTCGTCACGCCGCGTTGTTTCTCAATGTGCTCAGTGGAACTATTCGGAAAATTTGGAGTGTCTTCTCAGTAGTATGTTTCGTATATGGATGGATGAACAAAATTTTTCCGGAAGCACGCGGCCGATATTCTTCTGTACAACCATCCCTATACTACTGCGTTCCTTTCTTAGTTTCTCACTCACTTGAGCCGTTAGGGACGTGTATGGATGATAAGTCCATTTGAGAATCACATGGTGATTCGTCGGAGGATTTTCGTTGGTCGTGCTTCTGGGGAAATTTTGTTCATCCATCCGTATACGAAACATACCACTGAGAAGAAAAACCAATACATTTCGGCCTTGTGACCCCTTCCTGAAGGTTAGCCTTGCCTGACCGATAGAAATCCTCTCATGAATCACCATGTGATTCATCCATCCACGCTCCTAACGATTTAAATGCGATTCTAGTGAGAAAGTTCGAAGAGTATCGAAAATGCGATGCACCATGAGATGAGATTATGTATGCCAATTTTCAAAAGTGAATGATACATTGTTGTTGGTAGGATGCGTAATTGGTCTTGAGAAAGGCCGAAACGTCGCCTAATTAAATATCCTACAGACAAGGCTGCATTATTGACTTTTTAAAAACGGTTTGTCGTGTATTGCAACCGAGCCAGGAGGAGTTGGAGTTCAAAATTACCAGACAAGGTAAGAGGTCGTTACTACTAGGGATAAGAGAATTTCAAATGTTCACATCAATGCCTCGGTCCAAACTGACGAAGGGGAAAATTCAACATTGATCATCTCGGGTATACGATAAGGATTGTATGAAATCAAGTAGTGCACAGCGAAATGTAGTTTACAAGCGTGAACGAAATGAAGGGAGAGCAGGGATGGGGACTGTGACCTCCAAATCGGCAACCAATTATCATATCGAATACACAGTCTTTTGAAATTTACAGCCGGGGAGGGGGGCTAGGTTTTGCTGCAGTTTCGGTACCCGGGTTTGGCATACTGAATTCGCGTGAACATACTCCAATTCGCATTGACTACGGAATAGATCGGAATAGGTAGTTTGTCCCGATATTTGTGGTCATTGGTTGACAGAACCGAAGTTCAAATTCGGAACATTCCATTCCAGTAAATGTTTAACGAATTATCCTCAAGTTCAATTTTATCATCTGTCCACATGTACTCTATTTTTTAGGCGAGTTGCAGGATCTCTACAAACAATTGCGCGACAAGCCGACAGTACGGAGTTCGTCCCTAGCACCTCCACCGCAATTCTATACCACTAACAGTGGAATGAAATGTCGTCGTTATTGTTGTGCCGTATGTGGTCCAAAAGCACTCGTCAATTGGTGCCACGGTACGCCAACCCAGCTGGCAGCCGGTCGTGAACAGCGGCGCTTGGAATGGATCACCGGGACCACACTACCGGACTCGCTGAGTCGAGCACGTACAGCTCAACTGATACGTGATGATTACAGGAAGACAGCCGAATGATCCAGGATGTCAATCAATGACATAATTGTGCCTAACTTTTTCGCAGACAAATCTTATAGTAGCACTGCACTGGTCACTCGAAGTCATTAGAAGAAGAAAAGAATAACCTTTTCTCGACCTATTTGTTCAGTAAACGAACCTGAAAATTCATGATACTCCAATTGTTTGAACTTCTCACTCTAACGAAACTCAATTAGACGCATAAAGATATTGTGCGATTCACATCGAAATACATAGAATTACCTAGTCGCGATATGTCTATCAAAATCCCACAGGAACATAGAAACTGAGTTGGCAAAGTTTTCATTAAGAATACATGTTGTATGACAGCATCGGACACCCACGAATTCAACATGATAGGAAGGCTGAAATATTTCGTCAGGAAATTATTTCGGCTACATTCAAAGGTCATCAACCATAGGCACGTGCAAGAATGGTTTTCATACGATGGTTGAATGAGGTAGGCGAAACAAGTAATCTTATTCATATGAAAGTTATCGAGCTACAGACTTCGTCCTCCGGCAGACGTTGATTTACGCTCCATATCGTTACAAGTCATGCGATATCGACGATCTGATTCGGTAAAATGTGGGTTCACTGCATTGTTTGGCACTCCAACCTTCCCATTAGTCGGCCACTACACCTTACTAAGAGTGAATGATTCAGATCTATGCGATAAACAATGCGCTATATGAATGAAACATTTCTTACCACAATCCCAAACGCATTCTGATGAAAACTCTTGGTAGCTGTCATGGTCACGCCCTCCATAGGATACTCCTGAACAAGCAAACTTACAACCGATCAATGACAATATCCTCTTAATTCAAAAATCGAACTCTCGATATGGTTAATATCGAGCAGCAAATAACGAGACTTTACCTCGGAAGTAACCAGCACACGGCTTTTACTGACAAACCAAAACAAGCTGTACGAGGTGAACTGAAACTTGTTTGCCAGCTCGTCCTCTTGGGTTCCCCCCAAATGCAGAGCATTGCATATGGATCATCAGAAATGTGGCAACTTACGGTCTCGGCCAAACGAAAAAAAACATCAACAGTTCAAACGCAATAACGAATAAAAATCTTAACAACGCCCGTAGCCAGCATGTCAGGAATTCGGGATACGATGTGCTAGAAAGCAGAAAAATGAGCAGTCACGGAGCTGGTCAGCTTGAATAAGGTAAAAATATCTCAATCGGAAACCGGATGATGAGATGTAAGAAACGTGTCAGATGCATGACTTAGAATCAATCATTCTCAAGTGCTCTGTTGCGTGCTGTACGAATGAACACCAAAATCTTACTGCAGTGGAATGGCAGGTTAAACATCTTAAAATGAGTTTCACAGATATGGTCATCCAAAAAACGGTATGCCTTGCTGTTAATTTTATGTATCACCATCCAAACCTTAACGATGCTGCGATTGAAATCATGTATTTTTCTGGTTCGAACTTATCCAACATTTCACGGGTACTGCAAGGTAGCAGACACGTACGCATTCATCCATATACTGAGGCGCTACGTCAATGATTTTTAGCTTACTAATGATCCAAATTGAGAGTATTCCACAGCCTCCATTTCCCAAGATTTGAATCCTCGTACATTGTTGTTTATTCGCCAGTTCGCGGGCTTACTCATACAGATACCAATAATCGAATTCATATGGACACAACCTGTTCGTTAATTTCGGCACAACACATGGACAGGTCAGGCAAGGGCCCGAGTTACCGTCTTCGTGACCACGACTATCAGTTAGTCTCCGTGTCATACCCCATTGAAATAGCATTTTTTGTACTTCAAAGAAATACGATGAGCCAGTTGCCATGTTTTTATTGCAATGCTCTTCTATACCATGCTCCCGAAGAGTGGTCACCGTTTTCGACCGAATACGATGTTCCGAATTGGATTGCATCGTAAGAAATTCCACCCCCTGAGATTGATCACCATTGTGGAGCAGATAGATTTGATCGGCCTTGAAAACGTTCGGTCTAGGAGGAGGGATCACTGTAACCACGTGTAACTGTTATCAACCACGTTCCGTTGTCGTTTTTAGAATGACTGACTCGTCAATCAGACGGGCAACAGCGATCAAGGAATGGGTTAGGTGCTTAGGAGGCATAATTCATCATTTAGCGCTGCGAATTTTAGTTTATCGTCTACTAAGCTCCCAACAAATTTGAAAGTATCCCACTGTCCCATGATCTGCGTTCAATGTTTGTCCACTTACTGACACTGCTGGAGTGCGGTAAACAGGCGCTGCCGGTCATTCTTAGCAAAGATGAAGCAGTTGTACAGTGAGTGCATTTATGTTTGTTTTTGTCACTGCGGCCTAAACATTGACATTACACGAGGAATTCGCATTTTAATCATCATGATCACATACAATCATAACCGGTACACACAAGCTCACTCGCGTTATCGTTTTTACTACATGCGCATACAGAACGAAGCAAAACCAAATAAGTATTTGACATGTTAAGAGATCAATATATTTGTCGACAGGAGTTTAACGATGAACTGTGACTAGAAAAATAACAAATGGCAAAGGAAATCATGGTGATTAAAATAACAATAACAATACTGCTACTAATAGTAATAAGTAAATTCCCAAAAGCATTTCGCAATTCTCCAATGGACCTCAGCAGTAGCGAATTCCGTTCTACATTACGAATCAGTCGTAAAAACGAAGCAGTGGGTACAAATGCGGGAGTAATAGTTCAGTATTTCTTTTGTGTACAAATATGACGCCGTGGTGGCACTTTGTTTGCTACAGGTCGAACAGAGACTAAACCGGACAGGGTGCACGGCATGTATCATGGTTCCCATTCAGACGTATGTGTAAGGGGTGCAAAGTAGCGATCCACTTCATCCAAACTGACCTGATCAAGACGATCCGGTTGCCATTTAGGTTTCCTGCTCTTTTCAATGAGGACTGCCCGAACACCCTCAGCGAAATCGTGATTGGCAATAAATCGTTGTGACAAACGTAACTCTGTTTTGAATTCGTCTGTGAATGAGGTTGTCAGACCTTTTTGAAGTTGGCGCAAAGTAACCTGAACAGGATAGCCAACAGAGGAATCTGTCAGTGGACTGGTATAGCCGTAGCCGGAAGAGTTTGAACCAGCATGACGAACTTAACAAGAGAACTTGCAAGACCCCTTACCAATTCATAAAAAACGAAACACAAATAGGTTAGTGGTATTTATTTTTCCCCAATGTTACATTCAAAGTTGATGAACCACTTTCGTACACTATATATGTATATGTGTGTGTTAGTAGTAGGAGATTGTTTTAATGAAATGATATATATATATATATATATATATATTGTAAGTAGTATCTGGACGACGACGAATGGCCGTTGTCTCCATTTACGCGCAGTGTGACCTTGACTCTCATTCGTTGTTGCCCGCAGAACACACATGCAACAGCCAACTGTNGTCATGTTTAGATTGTGTTTCATGATCTGACATGATAATTTAATGAGCTACCTAACCAGTGGACACTGCAGTAGAAATTCTAGAGCTTCTCGGAGCGTGAGGTAAAAGCAATCTCACAATGGAGGTGCTACATGTCGAAAAAATTATTGGAGGAATGTGGCGGGCCCACTGCTCGTCACTGGTTAGTGATACTAAAGTTCTAGCAATATATGGACAAAATTATTGTGAATTAATTTCACTTTGTTCTTATCGGGCTCGTAATGCGTCATGGTTGGGATATACATATATTTGGGTTAAGATGATACTAGCTCAATTTCTACATATCTGCTCGGTAGTTAACGCCAAATCTTACAGCAAGCTACCGGGACGACTTGCCACCCCAAATGACAGAACTTCATCAAGAAATTGCAGTGATGTTCTTCTGTGGACTCCTCAACGAAGGGGTTTCATGGACAATCCTGACGGCAGAACCTAGATTCTGGTACGACAAACCGTCGGACAGATCTTGTGCCATGGGATCCCTAGCAAATAAGAGAACAGTGAATGAAAAAAGAAAATAAAAGATGTTTGGGTAGAGCTCACCACACAGCTTTTCCAGACCCTTACCCAGCATTGTTGGCTGTCCGTCATCCTCCACATTCCCTCTGTGGAGCTGTTGAACTGCTCGGTCTCTCAGGGAAGAGTGGTTTTGTTTATTCGAGGGTGCACCTTTGCCTATCGCAAAACCCACAACTACTCGTAAGCCACCAGCGTTGTACGAGACGGGCCGGTGACCAGTTTAGCGTTTCATGCACCTTTTCTGTCAAAGCTCACCAGTTCGGTGGAACACGACAATTTCGCAGAACTCTCCTCAGCATTAGAAAAGGATTCTCTAATCTTTCCAGCTTCTTGCGATTTTCATTCGTCATACTGTTAAGCTTTTACTCATTGCTTCGTTGATCTAATTATGACAAACGGAGTCTGTAGCTTTGGAGAGTTTGGGGAACTCTTGTCTCATTTAGCTCATGGGTAAGATTCTCCTTCCTTAAAGATGACGCTTATCAACACGTCGAAATAAAAATCCGTCGTTTCCAACGGAATTCTGTTGTATTCCTTTGCAATTAGTTAGTAAGTAACGAAGTATAAACAAGTTCAAAATCCACTGGCAGGGTCCCATTGGTTTACTGTTAACTCAAGTTGTTTGCCAAACCTTAACCGAACATTCATGAATAGTTTATTGGAAAGTGAACCGCGGAACCTCCACGTAAGTCGAAATTTAAGGACCTCGTGCTTCACTGTTTTCGAACAGACAATTTGGGTTGAAACTATGAAAGGTTCTAAACGGTGACTGCACGCAGCAAACTCCTTGCCACGGAACTTTTCGAATGGTAGCCTTAACCGGTATGTCGCTAAAAACTAAGAACTTCACTCCGGATATTATCACCATCTTTCAGCGTTAAGCAGTTGGGCGAGATCTCATTGGCCGCATCTTTTTTCCCTATGTTACACGTTGCAGTTGAAAGAATCATCATCATCATTGTTCCGCGGTAGACACCAATGCAAGCCCACTAGCCGTCGCACATTCTGTAGAGTTGCATGTTTCTATAGAAAGAGTGAATATCCAAGGCGAACAGGGTGTGGATCTACACTGGGAAAAAGATAAGGTTGCTGCTGAGACTAACGCACAGAACACAGTCTAACTGTACAAACACACTATGTCAATCATTCTGATTCATCTAGAAAACGACAACACGATGGCCGCTGTTCACGGTTCACTTCCATAACTTTAGTGTCTTCAGCGAACCAGCAAGACGTGAGACACCGACCTTACTTAAGTTCGCTGGACATTTTCTCATTCCACATTGTCATGTCATCTGCTGACCTTCACATGGTTTTATCCACTCCTTGGGAGAAACGCAAAATAGCGCACGGTATGTTAGTTCCTCCCCATCTAGTATCAAGTTCAGGACTACTGTTCTCTAGTTCTTTAGGCGCAAAGCACATCGCAAACCGAGCTACAAACCTCGAGAGTTTATCTAATGCGCGTGGTGCATAGTCCGCGGATTCGAATAGGCACGCAACGTAATCTGCGCAGTCTAGGTTGCACATCTTCTCACCATTCCCAGTTCGATTCCTACATTCTGGAGACCCCCTAAAACATCTTCCATCACGAAGTTCAACGGGGTGTGGAGAGATTGGACACCCGTGTCGAACGTCGCTACTCCTTTCGAATGAACTTGTTAGTTCACCATTTATTCTCGCGTGAAGCCTGCTGCCAAATGCGATGCCTGCTCGATTTCGTCTTGGCGCTCGTCGAAGTTCTTAGTTCTTCGTGTCGTTTCTGCTCATTTATGTTGCGAACAGCCGAATCACGCAGACATTCGACGGCCAATCGGATTTTTGATCCGCGTCGATGGCCGTTGAGCTGCACCAAAAATCGCATTGGAACTAACGCATGGTCCGATACGACGTACGTACGATCTACAATTCTGGACTAAACCGCGCCACCAATGGCTTACTGCAATATGATCGATCTGACTCAGGCTACATGTCGAGTTAGAGCGCCATGCCGCTGTGCGATACGTAATGTCATCCTGTTTTAACTAATATCTCCCACGAGAACGATACACATACATCTCGCACAATCTCTGTAAATTCTGTTCTCATATTGTTTAAATACTGTTCGTGTTGTTTTATTCACCGTGGGATGCAGTCCATTCTGGTTTTACTAGAACTTGCGGTTCCTCTTACCAACTGAAATCAACTGGATTCATCGATCATGCGCGCTTCAGAGTTCGTGCTTTTTTATTGAAACTCGAGTAGATTCCATTCGTGTTGCTTTTCACTGATCAGCATGGTTCGGGATATTGTCAAAAGTGGTGCGAAGTGATTTAGATTTGACTTATTTTTATCTTCTATCCGACTTCACCCAAATTCCAACGATTCACGGTTAGCAGTGCGTAAAAATTGTCTCCATTAGTCTTAGCATATAATTGGTATTCCATCCCTCTTTTGAATATCCGCAGTCGTTCATGCGTCCAGGTCACTGGTATTTTCCACACAAGCCCTCATCAATTCCTGTTGGTTCTGATCTCGGGTGATGCTGGTATTCCGCGTTACTTCACTCGTGACAGGTTGCTCCAGTATGTGAGTGATTGACCAAAAATGACTGACCATCCATCTGCCTTATCGGCCGGGGGACCGCATGACGTGGCAGATGGGTTTGTGTGTGCGTAATGCATGACGATTCTCCCCCAACCTCATTTAAACTGTAGCTCTTACCCTCTTTGCGGTGAACATGCTATTCACACCTTTATGTTTGCCATAAACTCATGACTAGGCAAACATAGCGCATACCTTGAGGATTAAGGATAGAACATGATGCAGATCGGTTTGGTTTGCATTGTATTTGCCGCCAACTGTGTTAAAATATCGATTCGATGTTGCGGAAGATGAAATGTTACTGCATTGTTGAATTTGTATAGACCCCAATTCTTCAGCTTAGATTGTTTTGGTGCTTCGCACTGGGCCATTAACTCAACTCACCGTCATATGTATCGGAAAAACCGAAACCGGGATTTATTTTTGTCCAATCTTTACGCAGTTATGGCGAGATTTACGAAATTCGTCCTATATAGTACCCATTTTCGGTCCCGTACCATTCACACCCGCTTGCATCCAGATGATTCGTCTGAGACGCTTGATCTATGGACCACGCCTTAATTACCAATGAAATGTGGTCTATATGCACGACTCATGACAACCTCGTTCTTCCCACTGTATTAATCCGGGACTGGCTTTATATAGATGCCAAACATCCCCCTTTGAGCGTAGCAACTCGTCTGGGTAAAATTGTTCAGTTAATCCGTATAGATTTCTCACTATCTGCTCATACATCGGTCCAAGCATGTTCAGTTACGGGTAGAGCACTGCTATCTTGATAACTCACTGGTAGAAGCCAAAATGCTTTTGCGCTTATGAGGGTTGTGAGTTTATCGTGTTTCTAGATGACACCTAACTTTAGAGACAAATCGAACAATTTAAGATACACCTGCTTATTCGTAATGTCGTGCTCCGGTATAGTAACCAGTCGGACAACAGTGAATTCGCTTCTGCCGTCAAAGTAGCCGACAGTGGTTAGTTATGAATCTGTAAGCATTGACTTGAATAACCTGGCTACTTCGTTTTCGTTCACCTGTCTGACTAATTATACGTGTCTCGGTCGTACACAGGCAACCAACAAGCGGGTGATGCGGAGGTTGTTAGATCAATCCACTCGATACGGTGTATTTATGCAGATTAGTACGCTTGCTTTGGGTAGGGGAGAGCACTTGCTACCCTTTGATTTTTTTTAACTAAGAATTATGTATGAGATGTCACATGCAGTCGAAGGTCTACTTTGCCAGATACCACAGACGACAGATGTTCTAACGGTGCCGATGTATTCTGTGGACAATATGAGCGACCAGTTTTTCTGCGAACCAGTAGATTGTTTTAGACCAACCACGTTCTCGGAAGGCCTGACGGCGGTGTGTTGAGACGTCGACCGATTACAAGTTTTTGAAGTGCCCTGTCTGGTATTGTCATTTCGCAGTGAATTATTTTCATGCAGTGCAAACGGCGTCCGTTGCCGTACACCAACCGGCCTTGATTTATCGTCGCGTTTTACTTGCCTCGCGATTTGACAGTCCGTTCAATGTTCCGGACAACCTCTATCTTCAATTGAATGTCAAAACGATAAGTTTAGTGTTTTCTCTGGTCCATTCTTTGCACAGACATGAATTTTCGGCCAAGATTCGATGCAATGCGTCTCTGAGTTTCTTGTTCCACATGGATCCCAGTTCCAATCTTCCCGTGTTAGCCTGTGGAACTTCGCTTTAGATTTTCTAATACTTAATATCATCAAATTTCCTGTTTTCTTTTCCTCACTATCCTGAATTGTCATTTTTATAAATCGCGTATTTACTTAATGCAGGTTTGAATCCGGACTCATTGAAGCATGTGCTGGACGTGATCAGTCGGATGGTGTGCTAAATGGCTCTGCGGTTCAGCTGTGTGCCAACCCTGTTAATTATCAAACAAACGGTCAGAGAGATGCTGAAATCTCCGCACCGACCAATACTATCACAAACAGCACACCACCGTATTCACATCGCCGGCAACCATCATCAGCTTCCTCAGCTAGTCTGGGTTACGCTACTGGGCCCGGGTCGACTGCTGCGCCTTCGTCGTCCACTTCGTCCGTCAGCTACGGGTATGGATACGGTTATTCGGGTTCAGGGAGTTTGGTCAGCTATGCAAGCAGCACCAGTAGTGGTGCTAGTGCTCCTGGGTTGGGTCGACTCTTTTCCGGATCCGGGTTCAGCTCCAACACGCACGGATCGGGCTCGTTTCAGTCGCATTCGGCAAACGATTTGAATCCGCTGTCTGAATCACAGTCGGCTACACGTCGTAAGTCAGCATCCGTGTGGAGTAATTTTCGTGGTCCCCTACAGACGGTCATCTAGACTTCTACGACCCAATTTTTGTCTGTATAATCCACTTTTCGCTGAGTTTGGTCACAGGACCCACGAGTCTGAAAGCTCAAACAAACCAATTCAGATTTTTCGGAACACTTGCTGGTTTTATTGTATTCTTTCGACCTTTGACTACAGTGTCTGTGAAGTATGCACATAAATGAGCCATTTACATAACCGCTTATGTGCTCGTCTACGGAACATAGTCGTGTGGCGTCTTTTGGTATGACTAATAAACAGATTTGAAATGTTTCAGAGGACAAATTTTCAGTAGTGCTGTGATGGACTGCTGGTTCACGACTTCATGCAGGTGGAAGAATGAGGGGAAGCAAAACAATACAATTAGATAAATTCTTTTGCTATGAAATGAGTTTGAAATTGGAAATCCAAGACATGGTAGGCGGAAAGTACATTGATAAATTCTTTCGTAAAACCTCTGTAAGTCTTGGTATTTGTCCCACAACCCTCAAAGAAACGTGTGTACTTGGAAGGTCCATCTTCAAGTGCACTTAATCTATTCAAGAGAAATGATTCCCGTAGTCGTATCATCCTGGACTCAACTTTTTTATTTTTTATCTCTTACTTCCTGTTATCAATGAAACAACAGTGTACATCAATTTTCAGGAAGGGGGCCGCGGCCAGCATAGGGTTGCCATGTGGGGAAGTTGACCGGCGGTGGGAGGATTCGAACCCACTACCTTGACGTCCAAACGCCACAACCCTGTCCGTTTGGCCACCACCGGTCGCACTGTCACTGTTGAAACGCCAGTTACATCACACTCGAAAGATACTGAGAAAAAGTAATGAAGTTCAAACAGCAGTAATTTTTTTGTGTCCTCCGCTGGCCTAACTGAAACCGGTTGTTTCGATTCTAACAAAAATGGTAACTGGAAGTTTGCCTTTTCATTTGTATCGGTAGAAATCTATGTACTAAATAACTTACCGCCAGACGATATAATGAATTTTGGATTGGGCACGATTGGAATTAACTGTTTCAGACGTGCCAGCTCATCATGGGTACACTGTGCAGAAGAGAGTTCAGTTCAGTTTGAAAAAACCATTGACCTTGCACCAACGTAGTCTGGTTGTGGTTGCTACATCCCAACATCATCCGACCAGACAGAAAAAATACGGAGAGTAAAGACCGACTGCAGATTAGTAATTTGAAAGACTATACAGAAAGAGGGTAGGTTTCGAAAGTAAACACATCGCTGACAATGGCCTCGGACCGTGTCATCTGTTGTCTACAACCATCACGTCGAGGGATCTCTTTAATCCCAACCCGGTAGTCCAACTGTACCTACACGAGCCAGTCCACTAGCCACCTCGAATCATCTTACAACTACTACCTGCCTCGAACAACAGCGTACAACGAGGTAGTCGTTCTGTGGGCATGTGAAAAACGTCCCAGCAGCCTTAAGCTATTCTGATTCATAGCCTGTTCTAAAGATTGAATCCTAGGATCTGGTACCTTATGCCTAGCTTTTGAGTTACTGACTAAATTCTCCCATTGTATTCTTCCAAAAGTGTTCGAATACCTGTTCCTCTCAACGGCCATGTTTCGGAGTCGTATAGCCATACCGACTTCACTGCTGGTGTGTATACTCGACTTCCAGCCAATAACCGGATGTAACGCTGACGCAATAGATGAATCAACTTAGCAAATCCCAAACGAACTTTCCGTATGCGCGAAGATACTGCCTGATATAGGACCGGAAAATGAGATAGAACTACCGAAGTAACTAAATCTGTCCACCTCATTTAGTTGCTCCCCTGCAAGGCGAAGTTTCGGCTTTGAGCCGATCAAGTTCCGCAACAGCACTATGCACGTCGAAGATGCAAAACGCATACTACACCATGGTTCAGACGATGGAGAAAAGCCTGCAACCTGCTTGGATCTTCACTCAGCAGCACAACATCGTTTGCATATTCCAAGTCAGACAGGTTTCTCTCTGAGCAAATATATCGATGCCACTATTCTCAGCTGAGTATAAGACCATCTCAACAACCATTTCAGTAAGAAAGTTCAAAAGCAAAGGTGAAAAAGGGAAACTGACAAATACCACTTCCCGTAGTTTACTCAAGTGAAAGATGGGCGTAAGCACGAAGTCGGCTTCGGCGGTTTGCGTCCAAAGTTCGGATGAGTGAAATGAATTTTTTCGGCACACCCTTCAATTAGAGACAGCAACACAGTATTGCGCAATCGACTGAGTCGAATACCTCTTTCAGACCAAGATAGAAATCATCGGTATGCGTATTAAGTACCTATGTCCTAAGGTTTGCCTCAAAGTGAACATTTAATCAATACAACCCCGACCGGGACGAGAATCAGTTTGTTTCTCAAGTATATACCTTTCAAAGTACGGGATAATCGGTGGATGATAATGCGCGTGAGCAGTTTGGATGGAATACATACTAAACTAATGCCTCTGTGGCTTTCGAATTAGGGCCTATCATCTTTCATGTAAATCGGCACAATCGCCGATTCATATCAGTCCTTAGGAATGTCTTTCTCTACCCAGACTGATCCCAGGAGTTTTGTTGAGTTGACTCGGATGTTAACACTTTGCCACCTTCCTTAAAGAAGAACAGAGGCAGCCCATCTGACCCAGCTTCCTTGTAACCTTTATGAAAACCTATCTCCCTGATAACCTTCACTTCGGACGTAGGATAGGTTTACATTTCGATTTTCTCCCTTGAAGGCATAAGAAAGGGGTCCACTGTGGCCAAGGGCCAACTAAACTGGGCCCTAATATGTTCTTCCCAGCGCGTCCGCCGAAGGTCCGGAGAGTGACTCAGTGCGCCATCGGGTTTCTTAATCATCTCTCTTAACGTCGGCTTCGGTGGACCAATTTTTCTTGACAGTTGGTGGTTGCGACTGTTGCCGATAGCCGTAGCCTTATCCACTTCTGTACACTTCTCTCCCCATCACTGCTCCTCGTCATTTCTCAGATTTCCTGGTCAAATGGCGTCTCTGGGATCTACGCATTTCATTGTATGTTACACCCGTGGACGAATCTGTGAGCATTTAATAGTACAACCGGAGTCGAAGATATTCATCTTTTCTTTGGTTTATGTTGTCATGGCGACCTGCGTGGTAGCTGTTGCTGAGTGTAGGACTTTTTGATCTGCTTCCGTTGTTCGTTCGGACTTTAGGCATTTTGTAGAGATGACATTCGCATTGATTTTCGGTTGGCATTGTAGTCGCCGGTTATCGTCTGGAATCAGCTGTGCCGGACAGGTGTATTTTCCTGCTGGTGTGACCACGAACTAAGCGCAAACAAAAGCGAGCTCGGACCAAACCATGGTTTGAGTTCACAAAATGGTGTACCTTAATGGCTTTGTATATCCACCTTCAACATCGTAAATATGTAAGACTAGTAAAAGCAAAATTTTTGTTCGTGCAGCGAAAAATTTCGGCACAACCAACGTTCGAGTAAATGCAACTACAAAAACAATGCCCTCCGATTGCTTTCAGACCGCTTTGTGCCAGGACAAAGTTCGGTTTAGCAGCAGCTCAGTCCTACAAGCTCCTTCAACTTTGAAGGCACAAAGTAGTATGAAGCGTTGCTCACATCTTACTGAATTACATGGATTTCTACCTGACAACAGGAATTTCTTGTGTCGCGAGTTAAACCGGTTGCTGCTGTTGCCAGCCAGTTGGACATTTTTCCTAAGACTGTGGTAAAATCTTGCCGTTATCATCATAAACCGGTCGGAAGTTGTCTCATTGCAACTCTCCTGCTACTTCCATTGTTCATATCGTATCCACTTTGAAACTCATTACTTTCAAACAGCCAAATTGGATCCCAAAATAAAGGTATCGAGTAGCTGATATGGAAGCGAACTTAAATTAGTCTTCTGAGATAAGCCGCATATGTTTATTGGTTTGTCCGCTTACATTATATATATATATATATATACATGTACGCCCAGATTCCAACTGCATGTTCGCATAACGAGAAAGAATAGTATTGTTTGAAATAGTTTTACCCCGGCCTGGTCCCATATTGCCAGTTGTTTCAGTCATGATGTATTAAGTCAGGAAGTTCAAGGTCATTTGATGTCATCACTGCCTAGCTTTTGAAAATTCATGCAGTCTATTCCTCAACCACACCCAGATTATATTGATGTTTCATTTTTTCCATGTTTTTTTTTTAACTTGGACTGAATGGCCAAAGGTTTACCTTTTATCTTTTCAGCATTCAAAATATGGAGACAAGGATCTTTTAGTATTGGAATAAGTCATCAAATTTTTACAATTAATTCATGTAATGCCGGGTTCTTATGGTTCTTTTTCCTCCGCTGAAACCCATTCAATCAGAAAATGCATCTGAATAGAATTCTTAGTGGCAATTTTGTGATTAGTGCGACAGAATTACAGGAACCGTGATCGATACGTGAAATTTCTGCGGTTATTGTTTTTAGACCTTCTGTGATTATTCACCAAGGTCACCCAAGCGGTCATCTATGATTGGCTGTTTGCTGTTCTAAGCCGACGGTCATGCGATGTATCCGCGTTCAGTATGACTGTTTTAGATAGTGATAGGTATAAGACTGAAAATTTTTGGCGTACAGTTTCTTATAAGCATGGCTACATCCAAGCCTGTGGTTCATCATTGCCCGGTCGTCATCGATTATCGTGACTTCGTTAAAAGTGGATACCCAACTGTTCCAACCCAAAAACAACGTGCCAACTTGTCATTTGATAATTTGTGAGGTAGTACATGTCAGAACGGTTGGCATGGAGTTTAAATTCGCGTTTTACTAGGAACTCCACGCAAGATCTTCGACGAATCCCTTCATCAAATTAGAGGAACGTATGGTCGCGCGAAATTTAGTACAGATTACAGTGGATAGGAAACTCGGTTTGCTGGTCGTATCGTTAGAAAGGCAATACTCAATATTGCGAAACAAAATCTAGGCAACGGATCACTTAAGTAACCACTACGATGATAAAAAGGGAGAATAAATCTTGTTTAATAATCAAGACAGTGAAAAGTTATCATTTATTTTCTTATTTAGGTTTTCCACAGTTGATTCGAATCAGCTGGAAATCCTAGAAGTAAACACAATATAGTCACCCGTACAAATATTCTTGAACAATCCTTTTTTCCACTCATGGCATTATTGATGAGTGAAACAACATTTGTTCTTCAACATAACTACATCAAAATGTATGGGTTATGCATCTCAATTGCGTGGGTACATAATCGCGGAATCCACAATCTAGAAAGATCCATTTACCTATCCAGTATTTACCCGGTTTAGGGGAAGTCTTTAGTGTGTTGGGCAGGCAATTTTGTATCAAAATGCCAAAGTCTATGTTTGCCCTCCTGGACCGAAGGTCGTATTGGACTAGTGAAATAGTAGCCTCACCATTTGTAAACGCCAGTCAGGGATATACCTGGAGGGTGTCTCGAGTTTCTTTTGGAACAAAGACAGAAAACCTATTATGCTATGCGGGGATGAACAAATTTGTATCATCCCAATACTTTGGTCGCACGTTGTTTCTTTTGATACATTCTTAGTAAACGATTTTATACAAACTCTGGTTGTCTGTAGTTTTAGCGACTGTTGTCGGAAGCTATGAAGAAAATTCCCGTCTCCCTAATTTGGTTGTGCACTAACTAGAGCCTCGTAATCTGGATTCTAAGAAATGTGCTTTTGGTTTGATTTGCAAATTTATTCTTTTGATCGGTGTCTGGTTCTTCTGATTGAAAACGAGTAAAAATACAGTGCGATGTTCGAAAATGGTGCAAACATCTGGAAAAACAATGTAAGCCGTAGTTGTTATAACCGTAAAATTAAATGAAATATTTGTAAACTTCGAAGTGTGAGTCACTCATGAACACGTTCTTGGGTAATCCCTCCTAGAACATAATTGTCGAACGTGAAACCGTTCTCCTTCGCAAGAATTAGTTCTCTACAGCTTATCAGTTAGCATTGTTTATGTGCGGAGAATGTCTTATGTGTTCATGTAAACTCGTTGGTTCCTAAACTGATTTGGATAAAACAACCGCATACTGATTGTGCGATTGCGAATTGTTCGTGATATTTCTGTCTCTTTTCAACACACTGAAAGAAGTGTTCCAATGATATTCCATTGCGAATATGACCGGTGGTTTCATGTGCTTGTGTTTACGTAAAAATATTGTTATCCGAATGCTGCATGTCCAATTTCAGGAGCGTATGAGGCATCAGTTTGACTTAACCTATGTATTTTATTTCGTTTGCTGAGCTGAACAATAAGGCTTGCGATTTGCACATAAGTGCATGTGAAATATTCCTTTTACGCATTCTGAACAATCCGATACAATTTGCCGCTGGAGATGGGTCAAAATCCGTTTCGGACTTCATAACTTCTGTCCCGTACTACATTGTACTCACCACAATATTTTTATCTATCTACGAGCCTCCCTTGCAATCCGTGATCAAACCTGGTGAACATAGGTCTAGCCAACCTCGAGATGCCCTTATGTGGTTCCAGAAATCTGTTGCATTTTTGCCACTCCCACTAACCCCCACTATCGGTTGTTATTTGATTCATCTTATGTTCCAATCTAGTTCTGCTGTGCCTGTTAGCAACCGTAAATTGTTAGCTTATCTCAACCACGGTTTCCGACAATCTCATCTGTGGCTAGTATTTAGCCCTTCACTATCATAAGTCACCTAACGGGACCGCACCGTGACTTGATGTGACGGCTTGCGTGCCTTCATGACCCAACGAGCTATACAGAATGGCTTATCCCAAGCCAAAGATCCAGTCGTTCCTGGAAGATCAATGGGTAGAGGCCTGACGAAGTAGTCCCCTGGTCCTCTAAGTCGGGGGTTGATATGAGTTAGCAGCTCAGCCCTAAAAACGAGTGGAAGAATAATTGATCCAAGTAGATGGGCTTCTACTCAGCTATACCCCGCCTCCGTGAGATCAGTTTCTTGTCAGAACCAAAGGCTTTGGTTGAGAACCCTAATCGTTCTTCTGCTTAGCGGCTGCACTCCGTAGCAGTACCCGTCCATCGAACCCCATGAGTTACACGCCTACAAATAATTCCATACTGCATCGGTCGTCGCGCAGGATAATCAGGACCGCGCTGCCCATTGCATCGAGCTGGGTGGGTAGTGATAAGTATGCTACTGCTCAGAGTTCCCTCTCTTTTATTCAACCTGTCTCTTCTGTCTCCAACCCAATCTGTTTGCCCCTTCTGCCTACCCGTAGTATCTCCATTGATAACACGTCCGATACTCGCAACGGTTTATCGTCAAGTAGTGTAGTAGGTGGTTTTCAGTCTGTTAGCTCTCATTTTCTCAAGCCTCGTCAGCCTCTGAATCTGGGTTCCTTCAATGTGCGCACTTTGATGCAGGCTGGCCAACAGGCGTGTTTGGCTCTGACATTGGACTGACTCACTTTCGATTGATGTCTGCTGTGTGAGTGAAACACGAATTCAGGATTCGAGTGGAGTAATTCAGCTAACTGCGCCAAACGTCTCGTCAAGATATTTTCTTCGCACTTCAGGAGACGAAGCAGCTCAAGCTGTGGGGTCAACGTGGTGTAAGAATAGTCTTGAGTGAGAAGGCTGGAGCAGCGCTTTTAGATTGGATCCCAGTCAACAGTCGCTTGTGTGCCATGAGACTTCAGGGATCAGTCGGCGTCCGGAAGGATAGTAGTTTTAAGCGTAGTTTATTTGTTATCTCGGTATACGCTCCAACAGACTGCAGCACTGATATGGAGAGATATGAGTTTTACGGCGAGCCCATCTGCCTTGTTCGGAAGAGCAAACGCTCTGACATTGTAGTGGTAGCAGGTGACTTTAATGCACAAGTTGGAAAACTGAGTGTATCGGAGTCCTGTTTAGTTGGGCGGTGCGCCTTGCCTGCACAGTGAACAGATAACGGGAAAAGACTTCTCCAATTTTGTGCGGACGGTAACTTATTCCTGTCTAGTACGAATTTCCGACACAGTTCGCGTTGCACGGCGACATGTCACTCTAACTCAACAGGTACTCTGAGCCAGATCGACGATATTGCAGTGAGCTATCGTTGACGCGGTTCTGTCCAAAATTGAGGATCATACTGAACCACGTACGTTAGATTTAAGGCGATTTTTGCTGCAGCTGAATGGCCATCGACACAGACCACAAACCCGATTGGCTGTCGAACGTCTGCCTGATTCGGCGGTTCGCAGTAGCTATGAGCAGAAACTGTCTGATGAACTAAGAACTCCGATGAGCATTATTGTTGGGTCTAATGGAGCGTAAACACCAGCTCCCTAACTGCAAGGAAGTCAACGAGGTGCGTCGACAGTTGCAACGTTGGTTAACGATAAGCCTTAAGGATGACTGCGAAAATTGGTGGGTTAAGGTAGCTGAAGAGATGGAAGTAGTGGCCGCATCAGGTTCCAGTGAGAGACTGTTTAAGCTAATACGTGACACCGTCGGGCGGCGAACTTCGGCTAGTAAAGTCGTGTGCGTTGGAAATGGAGAGGTCCTCCATGGTAGACAGCAAAGGCTGGACCGTTGGGCTGATCACTTCAAGGATCAGTTTGGCTGGCCACACGCTAACATATTTAGTCTGACATCTGGAGCTGCGAATCCTTGGGAGGTGTCTCTTGGCCATCACCCCAACGGAAGTGGAAGTAGAGTCTAATATTCAACTTCTGAAGCTGGGAAAAGCAGCCGGTCCCGACGGATTTCTCCCAGTTGTTTTTCCAGCTGGATGGGGAACCTCAGCTGAAATCACTTGCCTTCTTACTTCGTGATATTTGGAACAATGGTCGTATTCCGTTATCCTGGGATGATTCCCTGAATTTACTCATCTCAAAGAAGGGCACACGGAGTGGCTGTAGCAATCATCGTGGGGTTAGTTTAATTCCGATAGTTAATATGGTGTTAGCTTCGATAATGCTGCATCGTTTGACATTGGTTTGCGAGAGTAACATCGGCGAAGAGCATGCGGGATTTCGTCTAGGTCGAGGTTGCATCGACCAGATATTCATTCGTCGCCAGATACTTGAAACGTGGCACACCCACACCGCGGCCCAACGGTCGTAGTCTTTCTGGACTTGAATGGTGCATTCGACTCAGTGAATCGGGCCGCGCTATTCAGTGCTGTCCACCGGAAGGGTATGGCGTCAAAGTTCGTGAACCTGTTGCGGACATTGGACTTGGATGCCTATGGTCGCGTTAGAGTATACGGTGAACTGTTAAGCTCACTGCAAACGACTAGTGATTTTCGATAGGGTATCCCGACTCTCCACTCATTTTCGAATTCGCAATGGACGAGGTGATGGAAGATGTTTTAGGGGGTCTCCAGAATGTAGGAATCGAACTGGGAATGGTGATAAGATGTGCAACCTAGACTGCGCAGATTACGTTGCGTGTCTGTTCGAATCCGCGGACCATGCATCACACGCACTAGGTAAACTCTCGAGGTTTGTAGCTCGGTTTGGGATGTGCTTTGCACCTTCAAAGTGTAAGGTGCTATTACAGGGCTGGACGACGATGGTCCTGAACTTGCTACTGAATGGGAGGAACTAACGATTGTGGACCGCCTCACCTACCTTGGTAGCTTCGTGTCGAACGATGGTAGCCCGGAAGTAGAAGTAAACACGCGTATATCGAAACCTCGAGCAGCTTAAGCTGAACGGAAGCACTTATGGCTTTGGTCTGATATTCCACTGATGTTGAAAGGTCGTGTGTATTGTGCCGCAGTGCGTTCAGTTTTGCTGTACGGTTGCGAGACATGGAGTATGGGTGATGATGTCAGAGATGTTTGTCACTTGGAGGTTTTCGACCACCGATGTCTACGCAGTAACGTATGGTTTGGATGGAGTGACTGGGTGAGTAATGTGGACGTTCGGAATCTAGTACAAGTGGTTGTTCTCAGAATACCTTATTTAGCTTATGAAGCTTAGTAGACTACGCTGTATGGATCACGTGTTGCTTATGGTAAACACTCGTCTACCATACCGCGCCCTATTTTGCGTTTCTCCCAAGGAGTGGATAAAACCATGTGAAGGTCAGCAGATGACGTGACAACGTGGAATGAGAAAATGTCCAGCGAACTTAAGTAAGGTCGGTGTCTCACGTCTTG
>LUCM01011069.1:0-12766 GCA_008360955.1 Fasciolopsis buskii
GATATTGACAAAATTCATACCAGGATATAAACCAACGAGCTGGCATGGAAATTCAAACGGGATGTGCTCCTACATGAGATAGGCTGTCGATAGACCGATGTTTATTTTACATTAGCTCAGGAATGGTAAACCGTAGCTGGGCGTTAGTAAACACCGGACTTAGGATACCGAATGACGGAGGAATCTCTAGAACGGCTAAATTTTGAATTAAAGGCCCTATAACCTTGGGACACTGAACGCCACCCATTCAAGATTTTCTGATTTTTCCAAGGAGACAGTTGTTCGGTTACAATCACAGCTTGTTACTTTTGGAACTACATTATAAGCACAACAGGCACTTGAATATTTTCCTCGCCCTAGCAGCACATTGGTAATGTTGATCAGTTGCGTCATTGCGAAAGTTCTGCTCAACCGTACACGCATGCTTTAGTAGTACCTCAAATGACACAAGCCGGCCTGCTTATTGGTTATGAGTTATAAGTGTGATAACTCTTGTTCAACCTATTTTATTTTTGCCGATACCAGGTACCGTACTGGCCACCGAACAGCGCTTGCGAGAAACAATCGATGGTCTGAACATAGGGCCAAAAGACGAACATAAATTTCCAGAAGACAGTAATCGAGACCAGAGAGGCATCCTCAATGTGCCTCACTAGAGGATAGCCAACCAACTGGACTATTATTTCTTGCAAAGATCTCATTGTCACCCATTTTACTCTGCATAAGATATCCCGCGTCTGTAAATATCAGGACCGAAAGCCGTAAGGAGTGTATCCAAAAATCGATGCGCCATGTATTGGTTTTTACTGTGAATGATGCATTGTTAATAAAAAGGCGTTCACATGTGAACATTTCTTCAGTTATTTGATTGTAAAACTTGCCTTGAGAAAGACTACCCATGGTAGTCGAAACGTTGCCGAACTACATATCAACAACGCTGTATTATTAACATTATATCATTTACAATATCATGCATCTCTTGATAAAAGTTTTTTAGACTAGATCTGAGCTTTAGACTATAGGTGGGTACTTTGAGACGACAAGCAAACTGCGTTAATCAGGGCATCGACTGTTATCTTTACACAAACCTTAGTTGCAATTCTGCCTAGTCGGCTGCCTACTGGGATCCAGTTAAGTAGTGCAGCCCCAGAGCTCTCACTAAAATACAACGAAATTAGCAAGACCAAAGGTCAGCCTCAGAATCCCCAGAGAGGATTGCATGAGGTGTTAGTCGAATGACAAAGCTGGTATTTTAAATGCGAGAGTATTGGATACAGCACATCAGTGGTCAGGGTTTCCAGTTTACCAGCAAAAAGCACTTGTTATCATGCACTCATTAGTGTCCGCATATTGAATGTAGTTGGTCTGAATTGCCAGCGAGGACGAAGAACAGCAATTTTGATGAGATTTGTATACGAGCTGAAGGAGGAGGCAAGAGAACTGTAACAGCATTTCTTCCAGCGACATTATCACTAGTACGGCCAACTGCAGTTCCCGGATGATGCAGCTCGGCTTCGACTATCTCCAAATCTGTCTCCTTACTTTATTCAAGATTCCGACGGCTATAGTAAATGGCTGGAATGAATGCTTAATGAAGTTTTCAGTGCTCTTGCTGGTAATCCAGTGCAGTGATCCGCAGCAGATTGGTTGCAAAATAAGAATTTTAAACTTACCTGATTCGTTCCAATTTAGACATGGTATTCTGCGCCAGTCTCAAACTTATGCCGCTCAGTCGTTTTATTCGGAGTAAACAGGTGAATGGCAAAAGTAACCACGACATTGTTCTCGATAAAAGAACATGACGCTGAAGCGGTCTGCACCGAAATTTTGCGGTGACCGATCACCACCACATATAGAACATTCGTTCCTTAACAGGTAGTATGCAGAATTTCAAGACCCACGACGCATGCGCACTGGACTTGATGTACAGTCAAATCCGACCAGTTAGTACAAACTTGTTTCCCTCGGCAAAAGCAACAGACCAACGAACTGCTGTGTGCGATGTCATTTTGTGAGTAATGTGTACTCAAACAAACAACGACAGAAAATAAAGGATCCAATGGTGGCTTTTCGTTCCAACAGAATTCTAGAAAGACAATCCATTTAATGGGAGAAAAAGCTATCGTTTGACCTTTTGTATGACATTTATATTCGGCCCTTTCAGGTTGTACATATTTTGATCCTGAAATACATTCGAACTTGGAGTGAATTACTCGTGATAAACATCACTGTACTAAATTTATGAAAGGGCCTTGAACGTACGGTTGTGTAGCAACGCACAATGTGCACATACTTCTCGGAAATCTATTGATTTTATTTTCCAGACTATGATACTGAGTTTTCATGATAAAATATGAGCTGCCGACAGAGTTTGCACATGCTTATCAAAGTTTAATACTCGGTACCGACGAAAGTAATGGGGCTGTCTTCAACAAAGAACAAAGTGACCTTTTCTGTCGATGAGCAGATATAAAACTGAAAGGTAATTTTTGCTCTGTAAAAGATGTGCGCTCTCGATCCATCCGGGTTGGGATAGTGTTATTGTGGAATTGGCATCCACTGTTCGCGATTATGCTGTAGCATTTGTGCGACTTATTGCGTTACCGAGTGCTGTCTGATGAGACACATAAAAAACATTTCAGTTGCCTCATTTGACAAAATGTATTTGATATTTAACAAATCTAAGTTGTGCCAAACATTTGAAGTTTTCTTTGCGTCAAAATGCGGGTAATGTGGGCAATAATCCGTTTGACGTATTGAATTAACGTGTGTCGGAAACTGGAACTAGCCACGACAGCACAGTCATGGCCCACAGAAGTCAAACTTAGAACAAAGCTCAAAGTTGTAAAGACAGAAAACTCTATGATTTCCCCATAAACAGAAAGTCTAGTACGGGCATCAGTTCCAATAACTCGAGTGCGCTGGTCGCACAATTAGTGTAGCAGCACATGAACTACTGGGACATGGTCAACCCAAGTTGCGACGAAGAACACGTTTAAGCAAGTTCAATTTTAATGCGTAAACAAGTGTTAGAATTTTGAAGACTGTGTTCGAATTTCACCAAAATGGTTTATTGCCACCGTTTAAACGTTTGGGAGAGAATACAGTGGATAGGAAGTGCTATACTCTCGTGAATCTATCAGACAAACAGAGGACTGATCGGCCTGAAAGCTGACTAGCGATCGATCCGTGACATACGACTGCGGAGAGCACAGGAGCATTAGTGACGTGCTGTCTCGGGTAACAATAGCTCAATAGCAGATGGTGTTGCATGGTAGCAACCAAAACCAGAGAATGCTAGTAGTGATTTTTCAGTTCCCAGCATGTAAGTGAGCTTTCCATTCTGCATGAATTATTTCCGTTTGCATTCACTGTTGAAATCAACTCAGTTGGCTATCGATCATCTGGGACGGCCGCCTGTACATCTATTCTCTCTGCTAGTGTTTTACCTTCCGCATGTAAGTGGATTTACGTTGAACGCTTGTGGTTTCTTTCAACACAAATACGACAGGAGTTCCACTCTGTCAGCAACACAAAGTTACAGGCTGGGACTACGGATGGAATCTGAGAGAATGTTACCCAGTTTACTAACCGAATTAACGTATGCTTATGTACTTCAGTGATGGTTTAAGACAATTACTAAGTTTGAAGCATATGATTCACGGCAAAATTGTGACTTCCAATAGTTTCGCACTACTGTAGATGGCAATTTTGCCGTCGACCGGTTCCTTATCACAACTGACCCGGCCTGAACTAATGCAACTAAATACCGCTCCATGTTTCCGAATCGTGATCACCGGTCCTTTGCGTTTACCAACTCAAGCGGCAATGGAGCCTGGGTCAAGCAAGTCATGGAGAATATTGAAACATCTCGGGTGATTTTTCAGTGACGATAGTGCTTGCATCCGCCTAAATACCAATATTAGATGCGTTTGGTGGTCGCTGTCGGCTATGACCCCGGGTCAAAATCCACTCTTGTTCGTCGTGACGTTACTGAATGTCTGCTTCTTTATCCTAGATGACACCGGATATACCTGGATTGTACAAGAGAAGCTGGATTCCCTCAGTAAACCTGGGTGATGCCACACTCTGACATACTGATTGTCAACTACTAAGCTTGGTCCTGGGTGGACGGAATTCTATCAAAAGTTAACTTGTTCTCTATTGTTAAAACCTGTTGCTCACTACGCTAACAACCAGCGTAATTGTACAGTGAAGACCCTGTTTTATTTAATAATCTGTGACTACTGATCCCAAAACGTAGTCATACATTTCCACTGCCTAACGCAAGAAAATCGCTTGGATAAAGCCGTAATCTCGATCTAGCTTGGTGGGAAAACCGTGTCCTTAATATTTAAGTTTAGAATTCTGCTACTTCGGTGCAAATTCGAATTCCCGGTTGGGAAACAGCCAAGCAATCAGTACTCGTACACCTTGTTTTCAGAGAAGAACTCCTTCAATAAGTATTGTCCACCCATTTATATTGTGGTTGGATGGTAGTAATCGTTTCCTGTCACCGTACAAATACACAAAGAAGATTGGGATGGAGATAGGACAGGTGCACCCATCGAAAATCGGATGCTACTGATGGTGAATGTCTTCTTTAATTTGTACATTGATTTCACTCTCTGTCTGACTGGTCTGGCACATTTGGTCTGACTGTAAACCCAATTTCTAAAAGACCACGATAAACCAAACACCGGGAAAACAGAATAAATCAGGCACACAAATATTTTATTAGCCAGTCCATAGAAGATTTCGTGCATAGAAGAGTTCCAATGTTCAAGTTAGGTTTTGTCAGTGATTCACGCAAGTACACATCCATTCACCAGCGCGACCTCGTTGGGTGGGGTAGTGGCGTGCCAAAGTTCATTTGGTCTTTTCATTTGACCTTTCCGGGAGAAATCTCATTCAAGCGGATCTTTCACGGGATGCACCCAGCTGATTTTGTCATCCAACCAACTTGATTTCGAAACCAATAGAAATAGAACGGTGCAGATGGATAGATGTGATGCCAACTGATGCAGCACAGTTAGCACAGAAAGAGGCTAAACAGATTCAAATCACTTAGCAATTCCTTAATCTTGCCCAGCTTTAAAAATGCTACTGTTTCTTATCTCTACAGTGAAAAATAGTAAGTCCAGGTATTATTGTGTTTCCCATGAAATAGTAAATCATGTCTTACGTAGCAAGTATCTATCGTACGGTTCGCAGAATTGATAACACTCAGAAACAAAGCATTAGGAAAAAGCACAGTGTCACCATGAATAATGAAGATCACCTTCCAAGACACTTTCAGCGCATGCTCACGGAATCCTGATGGTTGTACACGGAGTTTGATTGCTCGTATTACCCAATACTTCAGTTTTGAAAGAACTTCTAGTGCAATTTCCATAGACACTTATAAATTAGTGGTTTCAGGATCTGTAGTTAGCTGTTTCAGGTGCCGGCATCTACGTGTGACATCATATTCGTTCAAGTTTATCAACTGACAGTAAATAAAACTATATTTTATTCGCTAAATTATGACTTCTGATTTATGTCAAAAATGCCTCCCAAAAGATTTCAGAACTCCTGAAATTTCGAGCCGTTAGAATGGATAGGTGATAAATGTCTCGATTAGTTTGGACAGTGCTTGCTAACTTTTCCTATCAGAAAGTCAAAGTAATACTCCAGAAAATGAGTGAACTGGATGACCAAAAAGTGATTGGTGAACAGTTCCGTTGCCGACTCTTAACTTTATAAATAAGTTTATTGATTGGATGAGAGTTTTTGCGAGTGAGTGATTGAGTAGATGAGCGGGCTTCCGAGCGAGACTATTAATTTTGCCTGAAGGAATAAATGTTTCAGTTTGTTCCTCGGCATTTTGGATGTTTCTGAATGTGTGTGGGCATGTGAGTAAGTGAGTGAGTGAATGAGTGAGCAGGCAATCGAGCGAATGGATGTCTTGGCCGGTGGACGAATCTGTAAGTGAAGTCAAGCATCATTCTAAATATTTTTAGGAAGCTGTTTTTTGCTGTAGCCAGTTCTGAAAGCATTCGCATCCCATTTTTATATTACTGTTAGATTGTACAACTTCTTTTACGCAAGCCGTATTTCAGTGCTACTTATTTTCCTTCAAATTAATCCAGTTCTTTGGTGAAGCATCCGTTACAGTCCAGAGTGCACCATGGAATGATGTTTTTACACACTGTTTTCTATTCAAGTAGTACCTAATATTCTGCTCTTGTTTTGCCAAGCGTGTGCACAATAAACAGACGGAACCTGCCGGAAGCCACCTGAGTTCTGAGATAATCGGAGATAAAATTCAGTCTGTATAGGTGTTACAATCACCTGTGAATAATATGCAGGGTTGGTATTTTCTATACTTACTTATCTACCCTCCAAACCCCATCTTTCACGCACAAACCATCCTGCGGAAAAGATCTGATTTTCGATATGGATTCGACTGAAGTTAACGGCACCTGTGGCGAGCCTCTCTTTTCGAGGCTGTCGGGCACCGCTGGCCGTCATTGAGAAAGACATTCGAACAAACTTAACTCCGTAATCCTGATCAGCCTGAACGGGAGCTGTTGCCTTCCATTCGGAAGTCCGTTATTCCAACCCTGGGTGTGATGTTGATCTCTATTAAGATCGAAGCTCGAGTCTGGTGATTCCTAAGTACGAGGATAACTGGATGTGTGCAAGAGGAAGTCCGAAGGGCGGCCAGCTAAGCATAGAAATTTCAGTCTGTTTTAATTTCACGACAATTTGTCCGTAACCTGGAAAAAAATTATGGAACTCTAACCAGCCGACTGATTCATGTAGGTCTAGTTAGTTTACTGGGTGGAGATTTGCGAACTCCTGCAACGCGATGGTTAGTGATCTTATGTGATGCGGCAAAATCTAGAAGTTAATAGCATTCATGCACTCGAAATAGTTCCGCCGCTAAACAGTTCTTTCGTCTTAAGATCTTGACTATACAAACTAAGTACCTCAGAACTGCAACTTTACTGTACAAGATTAGTGGTTGTGAAAACTGGACTGAAATGGCCTGGGTGGTGTGAGTCGTTTAGTGCTTGGGTGTATTGACTATGAATCCTTCAGTCTTTGCCATTCAGGAGGTGGAATGCTTCCTGATTTGGGTTAATAAGGCTTGCTTAAAAAATCATCATCGTCATCGTCATCATCATCTTCATTATCATCATTATGATCAGTTTTAACGTCCAACACAGTGTTAAACACCGTGTTACATACCACCATAAAAAGGACAAATATCCAAAGCAGAGAGGGAATTAAACGGCGTGACAATCTTCATCCGGTTGACTGATCTTTGAAGCTAATGTAAGGGAGATAGCTAAACTCTGGTTGCAAATTAAATACTGGCGGCGTACGAAAAATACGGCTGTGTATTCACCAGTATTTCCGAAAGACAGATGTACTGATGTATGAATTGAACAATCAGTCACCGGGTTGCGTGACACTTGGATAGTTCCGCTACCTTGTCTGTCAGACAATTTGGCTGAAGACACAGGTAGAATCCCTAAGTTAACCCTCTACTTCGGTTTGCGCAACTGTGTAGTACCAATTCCATAGAGAAATCATGGATTCCAACTGATAGGCGACGACGCGGATTTGGAGAATAGAAGAAATGCCATATGTTATGGGCTCTGCAGACTTCTTTCTCAATATGGACTTCCTTCACCATGACTCTAATGAAACGTGATCTACACAAACATTTGCGCAATATATATAGACGTATTAATTGTGAGTAGTACCCGAGTGAGTGAACGAACTTCCTCCGGAAGTTCACGATTGATTTCGCCGTTATTGTTCCTCATCACGTATGCGTACCCGATTCTCCGCTGCCCAAATATCTATATACCTATGCATTCCGAATTGGTGTTTCACCAGAATCTAACTGGGACTTCAGAGAACCGAGTGCGCACACCTGACGAGTGGCAGTAACCCTGAAACTGGCCTTGTGCTTCCGGAGAAATTTTGTTCTTCCATCCAAATAATACTTACATTGGATAAGTACTGCCATCCTTCGTCAAGCAGTTACCTAGATAACCGAAACGGTCAGCCATTGCTAGTTTCAAGGATAAATATTATTCATAGGACGCACTCGGTCATAACGAAAACAAGCCGATATAACTTATTACTTCTAAATCAGTAAAACGTAAGCCATGGATTACGATGAAATGAGTTCAGCTGAACTGATGGTACCCACCCACAGAAACTTATTTGGCTTTTCCAGTATCCCCTACTGCATTGTATTTGCTTTTACCTCTGACCTTTCTAGTTACTGACACATCATAACAGAAAGATACTGCAGAAAAAAGAAAACCTCGTTTATCTCCCAAAACAACAAACATAGTTCAACAGAACTTTGATACCTTTTTGTTGTAATGCAAGTACTCATTCCCTTTTACACGATAACGCTAGATTGCTCGACTGCGTGAAATTAGCCCACAACCAATCAATAAGCCAACTCTGCTTATTCTATTTGAAATGACAATGCAACGGAGAACAAATACCACTCACTATTTGTACAACAAATTCAATGTTGGATTTGGTTGGAGTCTACGCACGTCGTTTCGGAATAAAAGATACTTGCGCATGAAGTAGGCGACCACAACCACTACGACCTCATTATTCTCGTACGTGTAGGAACATTGAATGTCGTATGGCAGTTCCTTGAATGTCTGGCTAGCCACCAACAGAGTTTGTCGTCCTTTCTGAACAAGATATGTATGCACAACCAATCCGTAGCTGGCTGTGTCATGGTTATCTTTGATCCGAATCAGATCAGGCTCAACTTGTCGACACTGACTGTGTTCACACGAATGGTTGACACGCAACATGTCACGACAATGATCACGAATCATAGTGGTCAAAACTTTGGTTAAGTGAATCTGAAACATAAACCATGATTCAGAAATCATTGATGGAGAATCAGAACGACATATCAAAAAGAAAATACTCAGTACCCGGCAGGATGAACCCGTCTGCAAATTGGAGATATCTGCTTGGTTGAATATGCTGAATGCTGGAGTAGGTTGAATGAATAAATGACTGAATGAGTGATTTCCGACTGACTGACTTTGGAGATTGACAGACAAACTGAATGAATGAATGAAGGAAGGAAGAAAGAAACGAAGGAAGGAATGATCTTGGCAGGTGACTGTATGACTGACTAACTAACTAACTAACTGACTGAATGACTGACTGGCTGACTGACGGACTGACTGACTGAAAAACTTCAATCTGTGGCTGCCTAGTGTCAGTTGTTTAATCTCTGTACGCACTGTTTGTTATCCCATGAAATTTTTACCACAGACTGTTCATTATTGATGGATGCCGTTATTCTCCCTCGGCTTTATAACCATTTGCATCGCAAAATTGGATATTAGTTCAAAAAGCTATTCCACTCTCCAATGACCCGAATAACACATGCGGTAGGTTATCCTTTTTTATTTCCTCGGTTATCGCTGTTCGCACAGGTATCTTTGTTAGCAGAATGGATTAAATGTCAACACAAGAGTTGCTGGAACACAACTAATATTGAGTGATAGAGTTCATGTCATAGACAAATTGGCCAGTTATCCACACTACAATCAAATTTACCAAAATGCATGCTAATAATGCTGAGTGAACACTCATATGCACTCATATGCACTATTACTTCAGTCCAACTAGCATTTGACGGCGCTGCCCAGATTACTGTTCTTAGTTTTTGTCTAGTTGATATTTTACTCTAAATACGGGGATGGCATTAATTGCTGGCTGTACAAATTCATATTTTATCTTCAGCTTGCTGAAAAAAATCGTTTTGCAAGGACCGTTGAAAATGGTAAGTTGGAGAGCAACAACCCTCCGCTGTTTGTCTTCCTGTGCTATTGGTCGAAGGCTAACCGACCAGCTGTTCGACTGGACGACATCTTGAACTAACCGACACAACAATGAGTGCGTCTTTCTACATCCTTTTTTTATCCTGTCCAGTTGCATGCTTGAAATGAGCAAGCAACTCAGTGACTTGTCAATTGGCGGTGTTAGGTACATACCTCTGCAAAATCCAAGGAAGGGAAAGAGGAGTGCAATTAACGGTACGCCGATGGCACAGAAATTCCACTTTGCTTGTCCCTATCGTGCTTAGAATGATCACGTAACAAACGAGAAGAACAGTCGCATTTTATGTCTAACAGATAGGATGTAAAAAACATTTACCGATCCCACATAGCGAAAATGTCACGAAAATTCGCAAAGAACTGTTAGCAAAAAATGAACATTTATCCGAAAACTACGACTGCCGGATTCGGAGTATTCCTGAGCGCATTCAATTGAGTGCGACTTTTCTGCAATTCGTCACCATTATATCCTACAAACAAACAGCGGCAGACAGAAATTCTGCACTAGAATCGCGATTTATCCGCTGAAATAAAATTTTTCTCATCATATCGCCGGAAATCGACACAAATCCATCTGTTGTGCCTTAAAATATTGTCCAGCTAAAACATTAAACTTTTTAAAGCAAGCTGGAAATAACAGTTAGAAAATGGGAAGATGTAGTACAAACTGAAAAAGTGGCAACTACGAATGTTTGGTAAACCGTGGGCTATTTGCTTACCGAATGTATTCCATTAAAATTGTTTCTACCTATTAAATTTTTCGTCAGAGTTTCTAAGACCTTCGTCAGTTGCCTTTTAATCTGGACAATTCGCAAAGCCAATGGATCCGTGTTGCGTAGATCAAGCATCACTGGGATTTCCGGAAACAGAATGGAGTTGACTTTGTCCATGTTGTTCGAGCTGCTCGTACTGACCGACGCAAAGCGACTGGGGTAGGTTTTAGATTTTAACACACCTGTGGACTTATTTGATTCGACCATGATGGTTGGAAGCTGCGCGCTAGTGCATAACTCCGACCGAGGTGCCCCGATGAGCAGATGTGCCAAATAGGAGGGAATTAACCGAGAGGCCAGCAGCTGAGGTCCAATTAGCAAAGGGTAATCTAGTGCATTCCGGTGCAATGGACCCATCAGTGGATAACAGAGAACAGCAGCTTGAAGTAGGGGACAAGTGATTGAACTTGAATCACGCGTCACGAGCTGACTCACCAGGGTCTGTAAATGCTTAGATCTGTGAGCTGTTTTTACGAATGTGAAACCTCGGTGTTTGTACAATTCTTGGAGCAGAAGATCTGCGAACTGAAAGATAAATGCACAGAAATTCAAATTTGTGATGTGTAATAAAATTGATGAACCGAATGACCACTAATTCTTTGGTAGTTTTGTTGCATTACTACACACACACTTGTGACTAGTTACTTTTCACCTCAATTGTCACCGGCGATCCAGGCAAAGTTGTGCCATTTTTTAATCTGTCAGTATCACTCAAGTTACAAAACGAAACGGTAAATGAGAAAAGTGCCGAAAAGAACCATGAGTATAGATGCTGGCTGAAAAGTTTCAAATGAAGCAGGGTTATTTAGGAACTTGTGAGGTTCGCAAAAATTAGCAGGCGAAGCTTAGCAACCAACCTCCATGATTTCTGTTAGTTCAGTGGGGTAACTGCTGAATCGGCTTCAAATTAGTCAACGCAGTCTGTAAAAGAACATTATGAAAACCAGCTGTTTGACACTTATTTCTGATATTTTCGATTCGTTGTAATTTCCAGATTCTCTGCTTACAACTCGTGAACGAATGAATTTTAAAGCTCTGAGAGTTTCGTTAAAGTGAACGTCGTCCGTTCGGTTTCATTCGATTCTCTCACTTCAAGTACTTACCTAATCGCTTTGCCTATGCGAAACTAATATGTGAGTGTATTTTGGCTTCCATTTTTTGTGGTGACGGTCCAAACGTTTCCATCTGCAGCTAGGTCTCCATATCACCAAGTCCAGTTTTGGAGGTCGTCACATATCCCAAAAGCTAGAATCCCTAGCCATCATAATCCTTATCTTATTTTGGTGTTGCTATTTCGTTCCGCAATTTGCGCTCCGCTTAGAGTATCCGAGGACACGGCCAAGCAGTATCGCTCGGTAAGCGAGAACGGTCTTTTTGTCTTCATGCGGTGTTGATGGAAAGCGAAATTTCGAAGGGGATTACGTTACTTCATTTTGTGCTGTATGATCCACGTAACAGAAAACGAGAACTTCCATTTTTTTTGCTGTTCATCCTCAGTGGGTGCAATTCAAGTATCGGCTGGTAAACAGCATCGCAGTAAGTGGTCAGTTTTGTTCATAGGTTTGTTTAACAGAAGCACTCGTGGTTTCTGAATTCCAAAGAATTCATTGCAGTCCAATCAGTGCAAAGCTTACCCCGTTCCCCAGCTTGGCCGCTTGATTAAGTGGCAGGATCTATGTACCCGAAGTGATACATAGACAGTGCGAGCAGTTTCAAGAAATATCAAAAAGCTGTCTTTGAATTCCGGCTGGACACCTTTAATTTTTAACAAAATATCATATCAGTAAGCAGCTGAGGAATATCGTGTTACTCGTTCCAACTCACGGTTTGATGGATTTGAGCTTTAAAACCCTTATATGGAGACCCAGTTGCTTTTCTCGAAGGTCACTAAGGATGCAATTCACTATTTAAAATTTGGCCGGATTGATGAGGGTTGTGGACGGATGTCAACCGTGGCGACCTTTGAAATACATTATCATATCTTGAGACTATTGTTGTGATCATCGAGAAAAATCAAAACAAAGTAAGCAAATTCACCGGCACCTTATTCTTTTCTTTCACTCTTCGAAGTGATCCTTCCAAAACAAATACAAATGCAGTGCT
>LUCM01011071.1:0-28380 GCA_008360955.1 Fasciolopsis buskii
AACGAATCCACCAGACTCTTACGAGAACATAACTTGACATGTTTCTCTGACTAGAAGACTTCCATTAGTTGTCTAAACTAGAGCTGAGGATATCATCGAGCCCAGCGTAGTTCCTGACGTCCCGAGGCTACAGATTTCCATTCATAGAAAATCCTCCCGCTCAGTTGACGGGAATCATTGACGATGGGTTCACCTAAACAAATTAGCTCCTGAAACAACCCATAATTCGTAACAACGAGGGGCGCTGTCTGGTATAAATGAATAAATAGGCGAAATGTCAAGGTACAGGTGTTTAGCCTCACCCTAATTCTCTGCCAACAGCTCCATCCGGATAGATGAACGGTCTTGCAAATTTATCCAGGTGGCAGCACGCTCCATATCCGAAGACCGTTGAGAACCACCTAGTATTCAGATGATACTCTACCAAGACTGCAATTAAGTTTACAGCCCCGTCTCGTTGACGAGCCGTGCTCATTATACTCATGCTACCAGCCGGGATGGACTGCAGTCGTCAAGGAAGACGACAGAATGCAGCGAAAATACTCATGGCGAGTCACAACAAGCAACAGTTCAAGCCATATCTGTGGCCTACCCACACTATATAAATTCACTCTTAATTTCGTATGAATCAAAACTTCATCAGTCCCTGGACTGTAGACTATTCATATTGGTACCCAAACTGCCACAAAACGTGCAAGCCATATATTCTGAATTAGACATGCTGCCACGTACTGACTGATCACTGCATTATCGACATCAAAAATAATGTTTGATCAATGGCGTGGACGCGTGAGTATCATGAAATGGGATCAAGAAGACTTACCTAGTTATCAGTCACAGGATTTTAGATTCGTCTTTATCATCTATTCCCTTGTTCTGAGTTGTAATGTCTACAAAGCTCAATCTGAAAGATGTCGTGAATTTGAAACAGAAAAATCTACATACTAAAGTGCTATTGACTAGGTAATGACACTCTGGTTTGCGATAGTCTTTTGGAAAAATAGTCCGAAAAATCTTGTAAATCTACCATTTTATAATCTTATTTATTGTACAGCTTAGTTCTATAATTATTTTTCTTTCGAATTCGTCTTTTCATTTGCGCCTTTCACGTTATCAATGTGTACGCCTACATTCAAAAAAGAAAAGAAACTTGCAAATCATATAAGATACATATCTCCATCTGAATTAAATCGGAGAACAAAGGGAACGCATTGGTTTGAGCTTGCCGATTTTTTGATTATAACAATGAATATGTAGAAGCCAATATGCATCGTAAGTCTAAACCGTTGTCATTAGTGTCTTATCGTGCAGTATAAACTTTTATATCATTAATGGAAACTGGGAAAGCTAATAGGATGGATAGATTCTCAACTGGACACTGAACACGGAAGGGGCAGGTGGGAGCTGAGAAAGTATAGTCACGTTATTCGGAATGGTCAGATATGGTTTTGCTGATAGATCCCTCCCTATCTTCTTCAGTTTCATCCACCGCGGATTCCGAATAAGAACAGCTTGCCACCATTTGCACGATTCACTAATTGTCCACAGGCAACCAACGGTCATCAAAAGTACTATGGTAAAACCAAATCACAAGGACCGAATACATAACCATTTAAAGCATTGGATAGCATAAATACCCATACAACATATTATGGAAAAGTGAGTTAACGAGACCGCATAATTTCAAGAGTAGACAAGATATTCGTTGAAGTGGAAAAATTATTCGATTTGTACCAGAAACATCTACACATTTACAAGTGCACATTTTCTGACGATCTAATCGAAGGAATAATGAAATCGTCCTTTTTATTCGGCGAGTGCTGTTTGAAATCAAGCCAATGTGTTATGTTCCCATACCCCTTGATTAGATGTTTCCGATCCCAAAGCATCAATTCACTTATGAGAATTCCCGAATTCTTAAATGAACACTAGTCTTAGGGATGTCAGATACAGCGGATCTCGGTTAGCTTCTGCTTCCGAACGCCTCTCGAAGTGCTCCCAAATCTCCTACATCTCAAATAACCTTTACTGAGGAAGTCCTACTCGCTTCCTTCTCGAGGCAGTTTTTCACAGAATCTTGAAGGCGAAGGTCTGTTTCGACAGACCCATCTTTAAGACGGAGATCCGCAACGAATTCCAATTGGCAGTGATTCTCAAAGCGCCGGGCTCTGCTGACCCCCTCCATAACTTCGAATTTTGTCCCGTGCGATTCGGTAATCTGATCTGAAACTCTCTTCGTGGAGGGACCCGAATGTTGTGCCTTATCTTAAGAAGAGATCACGCAATGACTGTGCTAACCCTAGAAGAAGTGACTTGTTAGCGTTCATCATGGCTAGCAGGCTGTACAAGATACATTATGAGCGAACTCGCGAGCGATAGGCTGAGGTTCGTGCCGGATGTCCATGTACCCACCTTCCAAAGGCCAGTGATCGTTGTGCTTTTAGACATTTGCGCAGTCTTCGAATTCATGAATCGGTCTGCATTATGGCGCTAGTTGGTGAAGGATGGTGTATCCGGGAGGTATCGATCTTCAGAGTGTCTCACTGCCATACCTCAGGTCGTATTACGGCCTACAACTCGTTTTTCCACCTTCCACCGTCCCCATCCTAGTTGACAAGACTAAGTTTTACTCTAGCTTTTTGCGACCTTGCCGTAGAGAGCATTTTACATCATGTTACCTCTGGCCTAACAGAGAGAATACAGATGATGTCGCCTTGTTGAGCAACAACCCACAAGCAACCCAACGCATGCTAGCCCGCCTGACGATTGTGATACCTAGGTAATTGTTATGTTGCCGAGTTCATTGATCTATGCACACTCTGAAGCACAAGGCACGAGTAGTAGTGGCGCACGATAACACAGGAGCACAGCCTGTGGTCTATTAGCACAGGAACACACACAAACGTTGGAGACAAAAGTTCAGGCTCAAGACTAGAAGCCCATAGTCGCACAACGAATGAGACGGAACTGCTGCATCATCATCATCACCATCATCATTGTTCAGCGTTAAACAGCAAGGCAAGCCTCACTGACCGCTGCCTTTCCCCAGAGTTACATGTTTATATAAATGGAGTGGATATCCAACGGGAGCAGGGAGTGGACCTACACAGGCGGGAAAAGATAAGACGCTGCTGCAGCCAACACATGAAACAGTCTAACTGTACAAACGCACTTGTTTTCAATCATTCTGATTCGATAGAAAATGACAGCACGATCGCTACTGTTCACAGTCCACTGCAACATCCTTAAATGTCTCTAGCCAGCAAGTCGACGAGTCTTTTGGACCCCAACCACGAAGGCGTGAGACACCCACTTTACCTAAGTTCGCTGTACATTTTCTCATCCCACGTTGCCACGTCATCTGTTGGCCTCCACATGACTTCTTCCATTCCTTAGGAGGAACACAACATAGGGCACGGTATGGTAGACGAGTGTTCGTCATACACAACACGTGACCCAGCCAGCGTAGTTTACTAAGTTTCATACGCTGAAACAAGCTATTTTCAGAAGTGGCACCCAATACCAGATTCCTAACCTCACTATTACTCACCCGGTCACTCTATCCAACCCTAGCCAAACTGCGCAAACATCGGTTGTCGAAAACCTTCAACCGACGGGCATCGCCCACACGCATACTCCACGTCTTGCAACCGTACAACAGAACTGAACGCACTGCAGCACAGTACACACGACCTTTCAACTTCAGTGAAATATCAGGCCGACGCCACAAGTGGTTCAGTCCAGCGTAAGCTGCTCGAGCCTTGGATATACGCATACTTACCTCCAATCCCGAGCTACCATCGTTGGACACGCAGCTACCAAGGTAGTTGAAACGGTCCACAGNTATATCTTGGGTCATCGTATGCCATGCACCCAACAACACAATTAATCGGTCCTTAGATTTAGGTGATTCGAATTTTCTAATATTGCGCAAGATAATTATATTCCTTGCTTTATAATAGTCTATCTGGACGATGGTGCATAGAATGTCGACACAGTACTTTGCACTTTGAAGGTGCAAAGCACATGCCGAACCAAGCAAACAATCTCGACAGTCTATCTAGTGCCCGTTGTGCATGGTCCGCAGACTCGAACAGGCACACGACGTCGTCTGCGTAATCTAGGTCGCATAGCTTCCCTTCACCTCCCAGTTCGACTCCTAAATCCCAGAGACCTCCTAAGGCATCTTCCATCGCCTCGTCCACGACGAAGTTGAACAAGAATGGAGAGATGGGACACCCTTGTCGAACGCCACTAGTCGTTTCGAATGAACGTGACAGTTCACCGTATACCCTCACGCGACCATAGGTATGCGAGTACAATGCTCGCAACAAGTTCACAAACTTAGTTGGCATACCCTTCCGGTGGACAGCACTGAGTAGTGCCGGTCAATCCACAGAGTCGAAAGCACCTTTCAAGTCGAGGAAGACTACGATCGTAGGGCGCCGGTGCGTGTGGCACGTTTCGAGTATCTGTCGAAGAGTTAATATTTGGTCGATGCAACCTCGACCTGACCGAAATCCGGCCTGTTGGTCGCGGATATTACTCTCGCGACTCGGTGTCAAACGGCGAAGCATTATCGAAGCTAACACCTTAGTAACTATCGGAATTAAACTAATCCCACGATGATTGCTGCAGTCACTCCGTGTACCCTTCTTGAAGATGGGCACAATCAGTGACTCGCCCACGATAGCGCGATACGCTCCTCGTTCCAAATATCACGAAGAAGGGAGGTAAGTGATTTCATCAGCACCTCTCCATCCAATTTGAAAAGAACTGGGGGAAGTTCGTCGGGACCGGCAGCTTTTCCCCTCGTCAGAAGCCGAATATTCCACTTCCGTTGGGGGATCAAGTGACACCTCCCAAGGATTCACAGCTCCAGGCGTCGGCCTAGATACGATAGCGTATGGCCAGTTAAACTGATCCTTGAAATGCTCTGCCCAACGGTCCAGTCTTTCCTGTCTACCATGGATGAGCTCTCCAGTCCTATCGCACACAATTTCACTAACCGAAGTTCGCCGCCCACCGCTGTCGCGTATAAGCTTAAACAGTCTTTGACTGTTACCTGAAGCGGACGCCACTTCCATCTATTCGGCTAACTTAACCCACCAGTTTTCGCGGTCAGTCCTAAGGCTTATGGTCAACTGACGCTGCAAATGCCGACGCATCTTATTCATTTCCTTGCAGTTAGGCAGCTCGCGTTCTTGCTCCATTAGAATTAGCGACGCTTGAGAGATCCAGTGTTTTTGATGAACACTAGATCTGGGACCGCAGGCGAAATTCGCTGCCAAATGCATTGCCTGCTTAATTTGATCCCACTGATCGTCTACATTGCTACTGGTCGCAGTTCTTAGTTCCTCGGACAGTTTCTGTTCGTAGCTGTTGCGAACAGCCGAATCAGACAAACGTTCGACAGCCAATCGGATTTGTGGCCTGCGTCGGTGGCAGTTGAGCTGCAGCAAAAATCACATTAAAACTAACGCATGGTCCGATTCGACGTACGTGGTCCAGTATGATCTACAGTTCTAGACAGAACCGCGCCAACGGTAGCTAACTGCGATGTGGTCAATCTGACTCAGTGTACCTATCGAGTTAGAATGCCACGTCGCTGTGCGACGCGAACTGTGTCGGGAACTCGTACTGGATAGGAATAAATGATTATCTGCACAGAATTGGAGAAGTCTTTCTCCGTTGTCTGTTCGCTGTGCAGGCAAGGCGCATCGCCCACCTAAACAGGACTCCGATGCACTCAGTTTGCCAACTTGTGCATTAAAGTCACCTGCTACCACTACAATGTCAGAGCTCTTGCTCTTCCGAACAAGAGTGACAAGGTCTTCATAAAACTCGCCTTCCCCCATGTCCGTGCTGCAGTCTGTTGGAGCGTATGCCGAGATGACAAATACACTGCATTTAACACTACTATCCTTCCGGACGCCGACTGATTCGTGCAGTCGCACGGCGCACAAGCGACTGTTGACTGGGATCCAGTCTAAAAGGTTCGCTTCAGTCTTCTCACACAAGACTATTCCTACACCATGTTGACCCACAGCTTGAGCTGCTTCGTCTCCTGAAGTGCGAAGAAAATATCTTGACGAGACGTTTGGCGCAGTTAGCTGAATTACTCTACTCGAATCCTGAATTCGTGTTTCACTCAACTGCTGCTCTCTTGAATGAGCAGCCACAAGGAACAGTAAGCGGCGCGAAATACGAACAGCCAGCCCAGTCCACTAGCGGAAGAGAGACGAACACAGGTTATTGCTGCGCGTTTGTTGGTGACCCACCGAAACAAGTCAGAATTCAAGTGAGCTCTGTCGTTTATACAGTTTTGTTATGTGGCCTTGATCGATGTGTGGACTAGCCAATCACAGAACGGGCTTTTGTGAATCATTTCGCGGACATATAAAAATACTCAACTGCGCAATATTTAAAATAACGTCAATTTCGAAATATTGAGAAAAGGACAGGTCCTTTCGAAAAATTAATAGAAATAAAATCTGCAGCACCAAAATCGTTAGAATGGTCACCGACCACAACAGTAATGTGCTCTTTAGGCCTTCGCAGTGCAAAACACTTCTGAAAGACTAGTGTATGTACTCATTTGGACGTGGTCGACGATGTTAATTAACTCAGGAGCTTGGTTTCAGCCGGCAGCACTGCTGGTGGGTTTTCGCGTCACGAACAGCTAAGGGCGGAATAGCCTTCATGAACCTACGACACCTGTGGCGGCGCCAATGACGTCCGGCTTTCTCTCGAGGAAGTTTGCACAATGTCACGGCTGATAGTGCTCTGCTTTACGTTTGCAAGATCCAACGTCAGCGTTGAGGATAGTCATTGCATTCGATTACCGGTACCTCCGAATCATTGCCCGGGTCTGGTGTAAAAATCGGGTGAATAACGACGAGGTAAGCCGTCGTGTTTTGTTACCAATATGCACTCGATGTCATTTTCAGAGACTTGGACACGTTTTGCGTATACCTGGCCGTCTCCTACCTTTCGGGGCTCGTTTTACACTTGCTGAGCAAGGCTGAAAGAAGCGACGCGGCAGACAAGCTATGAATTCTCATAGAGGTACGAAGAAGTTGGCTTCCGTTTTGACACGGTTGATGTTTCCCATTTTCCTGGTGGAGGCCTAATAAGTGATAACCATCGCTGCTTAATGAGTGCTATGGGTCAGAATTGAACTCAGTGGAGCGAAGACAGCGTGGTTTGTTCTCAGAAAACCACAATATCTGAGAAAACACTGGCTTATGTACAGTAAAGCATAGGTAAACAGCACTTCCCAGTTCTCTTGCGGTTTAGTTTTCCCATCTTGTAATCAGTTAATGTATGATCTTATTCAAATGTTGTTGCTTTGATATTATGATTGCTTTGAACCAGTGTAAAATACAAAAATCTATGCTTGGCTTTTCTGAGTACTGATCGCTAAACTCATCCCCCTCTCGCCTGTCTAGTATCACATACAGGGATGTCATTTCTTCGCCTACTTTAATTTCCGCTGTAAATTTTAGATCTCCATGGCTTACGCTGAACTCGCATATTTCCGTAAAATTGTCCTTGAACATTCCGATGAAATGGCATAGGCAAGAATTTTCGGAAAAAATCTTGTTTCTAAATTATGTTCTATCAAACCTTTGTAACAACAGTAGAAATCGATGCCGACAGACGAAGCAAATATCTATGGTATCGTAACTTAACACGCAACCAGTTGGTGGCATTGAGTGCAGTCTAGAAGATCAAAACAAACCGTGGTTTATACTAATTCATGCGCCTCCTATTCACCATATCTTTTGTCTTTGACTTCCTATAATAATGAAATAACAATGTACATAATTTTTCAGGAAGCGGGCCGCGGCCAACAGAGCACTGCCAAGTGGAAGTCGACCGGCGGCGGGTGGATTCGAACCCGCGACCTTCGTGTCCAGACGCCATGACCTTATCCTCTTGGCCACCGCCGGCCTGGAATTTTTCAGCAAGCCATGGATTTAATGACTTCCGGCATAGAAGGTACAACTATATACCCCGATGACATCGTCGCTGTCAGTACCTCACCTGAAGAACTAAAACTGCGTCTAACACAATTACCCCTGTGCATTAAATAATACAGATTTCGACTTCGTCCGGATAAATGTCAATTTTTCAAGCGGTCTGTCTAACATCATGGCTTAAATTTCGATTCAATCGGCCGACCTTCAGACCCAAAAATATTACGCGCCATTAACGACATGCCGCAACATTGAAATCAATCCTTGGAACGGTGAGTTACTACAGCTCCTTTCTGTCCGTGCTGCATGATGTTCGGGTACCATTAAACAGTCTGGTAAAAAGCATACCAAATGGAGTCGGGCACAAGAACTTCAAGCTGCATTAAACAAGCTGAAATCCGTGCTTTGTTCGGATGTTCTATTATGCCCAAACAGACCACTCGTGAACACCGTATGCACCTCTAACTACAGTATAGGACCAGTGATCTCCCAGCCTTGGCCAAGCGGAACCGAAAAATCGATTGTTCACGCATTACGCACTCTGACACTGACCGAGAAGAACTACATCCGTATTGAAAAAGAGGCTCTAGCCATTACATTTTGGTTCAAAAAGTTTCACAAGTACGCTGACGGGCGAAAACAGATTGCTGACCGAGCACAACCCGTGACCGTCAATCTTCGGACCCAAGAAACGGATACTTGCTCACTCTGCTAATCGCCTCCAACATTGGTCGATCACCCTGCTAGAGTACGATTTCGACATCCATTGTCGGGACACGGAAGATATTTTTGCTTCCAGATTTTCAGATTTCCCACTCCACAGCCTGCATCCTCTGAAGACGCCGTGATCGCATCATATCTTCAGTAATGCCTTCCGAGGTATTTCAGTAACAGTCAACGACGTACATCGCGCAACCTCATCCAACCATGAGATTTATTCAGCCATCCAGTGGACTCAGATAAAATGGCCAAGGAACATTCCCAAGGGTGAGCTCGCTCAACTCCATTCCCGTCGTTTGTCTCTGTCAGATGCAGACTCTTGCCTCATGTTCGGAGACAGAGTAGTGATTCCATCCGTTTTGCGACAACCAGAGCTCCGTCAATTTTGAGTCACCTAGGGATGGGTCGCATGAAGGCGATCGCCCGCGGCTTTGCTCATTGGTCGTTTGCGGACAGACTAACAGACAGGCAGACAGACTGACAGACAGACAGACATCGAAAACAGTGTGTCAAACAGCAGCCAAATTTCCGCTAAAAGAGGAACCTGTTCCGTTGCCAATGCCCGAATGCTTACCTGATCCATAATTCACGTTCATTATGGTGGGCCTATAGTCGACACCTACCTTGTGCTGGTGGATTCATACTCCCAATGGCCAGAAATATATTTTGTATCACCACCTACTACCAGAAATACTTTGGCTTGCCTGCGTCGTGTCTGCACAAGAAAAATGACCAGAATCCATTGTCACCGACAATGGCTCTCAGTTTACCGCCGCCGCTTTTGGTGATCAGCTATAAATCGAACATCTGCGCTCGATGCCATACCACCCGCAATCGAACGTACAAGCAGAAAGATTTGTTGATACTCTCAAGATACCGGTTCTGAAGCGCTTCGATAGGGAGGGAACAAGTGACGAAGTGTAGCGAAGTTCTTGCACAACGCCAAATCCGTCCATACCAGACGGTGTAACACCAGCTGAATCTCCAATGTGCCTTAAGCATGGAACTTGAAGGCTGTCAAACGAAACTAGAAACCAGTGGTAGCTACTTTTCAACTAGGTTCAACTGTGTATGCCAGAGACTACAGGAGAGGCCACAGCCACTAGAAAGAAAGGACCATCAAACAACGGGTCGATCCTGTGTTGCACGAAGTGGAAAACGAAAGTTGGATAGGACGAAAAATCAACTGCCCCTACGTCTCACTCTAAAACAGCCACTGTTCAACACTGACCAACTACCAGTAGACTTGATACTGGACACCTTCAACATCCCAGTAGAGTTGTCAACCTACTTATACGGACATCGTCCGCTGGATCGTCCCAGACAAACCCCTAAACGACTGCAGTTGGACCCACGGTTTCGTCGCTATAATTACTCAAACAAAAGAGAGATGTGGAAACGTTAAAAATTTCCCCGCATAGTTGTTTATGGCAAAAATGGTTACCTATTAAGTTATTCTTAATTTTAGTGTGACTAATTAAACACACGTTGGCCTCGAATATTGCCCCTCCCTACTTAGTTGGCTCTTACGCTCCTACTGTGAATACACAGCAGAGTTCCTCATATATATGGCGCACTTTCTCCGCTGCTTGCTTATTGTTTTGGCCGGGATCAATAAAACCGTGTCGCTTATCTCGGTATTCTCCATCCAGCTAGTGGGAAGCTCAACTTCGGATCTTGAGCCCTCGGTTCGATCAGTCATATTCAGTACTGTTACGCGACGTCTGGTGTTGATGCCCAGTGTTATCTATCGCGTGTGCATTATCTGACGTCTAGTGCTGACTCGGGCCTTGTGTGTGCGTCTCCATAGTTGTGCTAATCAAACGTCACAACAGTACCCAAAACCAGCTTAGGTGCATGTTATTTTTATAAAACTTAGTAAGTCGTCAACTTAATCGGATTTTTGATAACCCTTACGTTCAGCTAACAGCAAAATCTGACCACCATCCTTCGACAACTGACAAGAGTGGCAATTCACACAACAACCTGTCATCTGATCGATCAGCCGAACTAATCATAACTTCTTAGGCCGTAAATCAAGCATTTGGACTTGACTGATAAAAATACGGGCAACTATTAATAAAACAAGGTCGCGATATTGTATTATTATTCATTTTGTTCTAATTAAATGATGGATACAGACAGGTTCGATTCACATACTTATCTAGAATGTATGTGACGGGGGTGCATGCAACAATAGACTTGATCGAAAAGGGACGTAAATACTAGCCTAAAGGCAAGAAAATTCGCAACAATAAATCAACCCCCGTGGACTTATCATAAACAGAAAAACCGAGAAAAATGGTTTCTGAATAGCAAGCTGACTGTTGTCCGTAAATGAAAATAAATGCTACAAATCGATCGTAAAGGCGTACGTATTCACATTCTGTACAAGGTGATTGGTGAGGATACGAAAATCAAACACTAAGGAAAATAATCAAAGCTCAGTGAATCGGAGAAAGGTGAAGTGCGATGCAAAACTAGTGTAAAGTAAGCTTTTCTAGTCCTGGTGCAAGAATGGGCAGAGCGTTCACACTAGCGCCACGTCTTAGGGCCTGATCAACGAGGCCAACGACATCCAGGGCTGTACCCCGACCGAGAGCTATGCCCATTGATCCGTGCCCATAATTGTGCACGACAGGTAAACAATCGCTGGAACTCGGACCCTCCGAGCCATCTGCATTTAACCAGGTTAGCTGGTAAACAAAAGTGAAAAACGAAGTAATAGGCTTGCCATGAAATGTCCAAATACGTCAAAATATTTGACCGCCTTAATAGATATATGTTAAGAACAGTGGGATTAATGAAGCAAATTGTTGAAAGCCAAACTGCATTGCTTTTTCTGCTGGATTATTCGACCGGAGGTTAGCGCCAACGATCTTAACATTTGTATTCATCCATTCGCGTAACAAGCTTTTTTCCAGTTTGACAGATGTAGCATTTATTGCAATAATCATTTTTCACCTTGTAAGTTTTCAGTTTGTCTTCAGAGTTCGAAAAAAGTGCCTTGTGATTTTGGTGAATTTATAAGCGATTGTGATGCGACTGAGATGCCTTGTGGTTCGCGTCACAATGCAAAACTGACGGCAGAATAAAGGTTACCTACAAAGTGATAATAAGTATTGCAATAAATGCTACATCTGTCAAACTGGAAGAAAGCTTGTTACGCGAATGGATGAATACGAATTTGCCACAAGGAGGCATGACTCTTTTCCATTAATATCCGTTCACGAGGATCAGGAAAGACACATTCAATCTGGAGGAGGTTTTCATTGGGAACCAAGCAGACAAAAGACGTTCAAAAGAGTTTCTGGAAGCTTGACAGTCGTTCACAAATTCCATCAACAAGCACATTGAACTGAACCAAATATACAATCTACTAAAGCGCAAGATTTAAATGGCGTGGTCGGTGTCAAGCTTTTGGAGTCTGAATCAAGGGGAGCCATTTCAAGATCGCAATGTCGAACATCATTTCCAGTTAGAGGGTGTCTCGAAACCATATTATTGGAATTAGTAAAACTGCAAAAATTAATAACACTGTTAGTTCAAATTCGAAGCCATAGCAACTTGCAAGGCGAACTTATTGTGGAGTCAAGGTCAAATCTAGGGCAGCGCTACTATAGGTGCAAGTGAGGCGATGGTCATTATCTACGCACTGATGTCACCTCGGATGATGATGAAACGTTGGCCATCTGAACACCAGGCTCGGCGCTCAAGAAACTGTGAAAGAACGAACAAGGATGTTTTCCAACAATCTCCTGGGCATACCGCCTTGTGGTTTTCTGCAACATCGAATGATGTTCACAACTAACCGCGAAATGCACTGAAGGAAGGAAGTTTCACGTGATTCTAGCATGCATGTTACTGCGCACTGAAGTGTAGCTGAAGTTTCACGTTCATCGAAAATGTTAAGGGAAAATCGGAAAACGGTTTGCCTGGGAGGAAAACAGGACAAATTTCCCTAGTTTTACACTGCTGATGACAGTAAGCAATTCACTACCAAGTGGTCTGTCATCACCTTGGCTTGGAAGTCCTTCAAAATAATATGTAATATGGACAATTCCGTCTACCAGAGATTAGTAGGAACCGATCTGGGATCGGTTACTGAAAGCCCAGACTACTACAGTGACTCTGATATGTAGAGCTATACTCGAAAGAAAGTAATATATAATGACATGAGGTTACCTCGAGGCGAACAATTGGCCGCTGAGGACGCAGTCCAGTCCATTCTTCAGTTATAGTGCCTTGACTAAGTGGGCCACACCACGTATCTTTTATCCGGTGCAGAATGTTTTTAGTTGCTTCACCAGAAGCTGCTGTATCTTCTGGGCGAAGAGGAGCATCGATTGTGCAAGGTAAGGGTTCACGAAATCCGCCAAGAATAACGCTATCTCGTCCTGGGTAGGCGTATGTGTCGTGGGGCTGCAGGAGGTCAAAGTAATGCGGAAACCTGATTGTTTGCTAAGATGGAGTGCATTTTGGGAAGCCAAATAAAATCATTCCCTTGATGGAACAAAATTTATAGCTATTGGATTATTTTTGACATTTTGAACCACACGGGTCCTTGGGCAATGTGGTACAGGTGGAAAGCTTCAGAAGCCCTGGGAATGACCTTGCACCGTAACTGCTACGATTTATGTGGTAACAAAGTTGGTGTGATGTCCACCAGGCATTATCAAAATAAAGAAAACACACTGTTATGGAATAATAACTGCATTGTTATTTCTATCACCAAATATTTGCATACATCTATTCCGTGGGCATGTATAAAACTTCTACTGAGTCCTATGTTCACCTTTCAGATCACATTATTTCAAGTTTTATTTTCTTCTGTTGGGCTATCTTTCGCATTAAACGAAAAAAATCAGTTTAAAATATTGGTTCAATAATCAAAAGCAGCAAATTCTTACAAACGTATTGTGAACTTTGAATTGGAACTAAAACCTTATAGAAATTGGATTGCCAATTTTGGCCTAGATACCAATACCTTAACAAATGAACTACAGGGTTATTCAGAATTACAGGTAAGGGATGATGCGCTGAAGATTAACATCGAGTCCAAATCTTCCTCCAATTTATAAACCACTCATTATCAACGTTTACTGTTAGCTAGTAAACAATATTATGCATTATCCAACTGAAACCGGTTAAACTGAAAAGTTGAACAATAATCACGTTGATTTCTTGTTAAATGACATTCATTTTCGCAATTACTGGATCCAAAACTTATCCAGTACAATAGGATACTTGTAAATTTTTGACAACGTGACCTGATTGGCGGTTCACAATCAGACGATCTCAGCAGTCAACTACAGCGACTAAATTCAATCACTTCGGTTTTCATTTGATACCGTCGCGCCTGCTCAAGCAAAAACAACCAGAATCTATTTGGCTGATTGACACAATTATCGTTTATCACTGACAATGGAGTGACATAAATATGACGGATAAATTCAAAGCTCACTAGCCGATTGGTACTAGTCTTTCGGGCACACTGTCGCCAACGATTTTCATTTGGAGTAAATCCTCCGCTCGCTTCTGAAAGTGTCAGGAAAATCAAACTATGTTCACTGTTGTTCTCAAAATTTCGCAAAGAAAAATGGTCTTGTACCTGAACAGTTGGTCGAAGTCATGTCCGGTGCGTTATTCACCTGATCCCGTTAAGGTTCGTCAGCTTGATCTATGCACATCAAGCCCCCACATTCTCCCATAATATGGGTAAGCCACTAATAAAGTAATGTTCATCGTCCATTCACTAGAGGCAGGTGCATTTCACCTGCCTAGATCTTATCGCTGATGGTTCTTCGGAGTCTCCACAGTCATCAACGGCGTATTCCACAGGCTGATAATTCTTTTGGATAGGGGACAAGTTGTTCACAGTTCGGTCAAATTTATGGCTCTTAGTTCGGTCATAATCGCAACACAAATTCAGCTTGGAATTCTGGTTCACTTCTCCTAAGAGATCATGCTAAACGCATCTGAGGTCTCCCGAACCGGGTGGTACGACTACGGAAAAACCCGGTGAGTTGTTATCGATCATCGTAACTAAACTTCCGCAAACCAAAAAAGGTTAGGGGCAGCTCTCTGCACACTGTCCAGTTATGTGAATTATGTAGCCCTAAATAAGCAAGCAGCAACCAGTCTGAACTTCAGTCGTCGGTGCACGTCGGTGGCATAGAGAGGCTTGCAGACATCTTATGACAACTAGATGGAAAAGCAACAAATATCACTCAGAACACCTCAAACTTTGCTCAGATGGGAGCAGACCTTTATTAGCGTGGTAGTCTTTAAATCCATGTCATGTTCATGCTCAATTACTCGATTTATGAAACTCTGTAAGTAGTGAATGTGGCTGGACCAAAAACCTCAGACAACCAGTCTGTATGTGTGCGAACTTCTGAGGTTGCAGGGCTGTGTCATGCCTCCGGCAAACAAATGAAGGAATCCAGATTCAGCTGTCTATGACTATTCTGCTCTTTGCCACTTTCCAGAGTTTCAGAACGTCTGCGTAGATCAGAACGGAAAGCTCAACACCTGTAGTAAATTACCAATGAGCACCAAGAACAACCGTCGCCGCAGGACAAAGTCATGCAGTACACTACTGCAAGACTCGCGCCAGGCAAAATACGGATCAGCAACACTCAAATTAAATGACCTCCCTGGCAGGCAGTTTTCAATCTACTGAAACAGTACCAATGGAACTCTAAGAAGCTCAAGATTTGTCACCGCTCAGTAGTATGACATTTGACCAAATGCTTTGTTTGACACCACCGTTCTCGCTTCAAAAGGCTGACCATACAACCGTGTTCATTGCACTTCAGAGAGCACAGTACTTTATCAGTAGCTGGATTGGTATCAGTCATTACACGATTTTTTCCGTCAAACAGTTTGGGCTTATAGGACGGTAGTTGGTTGCTTCTGACTAATTTTCACTCGTAAACAACGGTGTCGGCAACTTGTCATTGTTTCAAGAATGGCTTATCGATGCGAGTATGATCAACGTGACCGATTCTTTCGGCAAATTTACGTGAACTCCCTCCTGTTCAGGTGACTTATTTGGCATCAACAGATAAAATGCACTCCTGAATTCTCGTTTTAGCACTCCAGTCAACGCTGATGAATGGCCAGACAAAGACTGGGGGAAATACGAAAGCGGTGTCGTTCCGCCAGTGGATCTCTTATGCACCAGGGTCAACAAGGAGCCCACAATTCATAAAGGTAGGAATTCTTGTGCACTTTCCGGCTCGTCTCCTCAAGCACGCATCCAGAGCAAATTTGGATTCTACACCCAACTAACCTTCACAAGCCTTCTTTCTGGATTTACCTGGAGGCTTCTCAGTTCACTGTACCTGGTGAGCTATTCTTCGTAAGAGTGGTAATGTTTTTGTGCCCGACTTTTATGAGCCAAGCGTCTCTTTAACAGTCTGTGGAATCACAGAAAATTACGTGCGTGATTGCCAGGCGCAAATAAGATTATCCGGCCAACAATATTTCTCTTGGAAAAAGGGGTCCAGCACTGATTTTTGTCGTTATTGCTGTGAAATGTTAGCAACTGTTTTTCGTAAACCAGACACGAAGCGGATGGGTGCTCAGCTGATGTGTCAAGCAGTATCCATGAGCCCTAAAACGGACAAGATATTCAATCAGGGAGCAGCTCCGAGTGACCGGAGCATTATCATACGCACCACATATCCACTGGCTAAGGGTGTTACTCCGCACATAATGATTTACTGAAGCCGTCAGCCTGTCTGACCAACAGATTTGCTAAGACCCCACTAAGCACACAAGGAACAACTCAAACTACAAATCCAGATTGACTCATGGATAGGAAATAGTATATGACCAGCTGTATTAATCTCTGATTACCGAACCTCCCCCGAAAGCCTGGTCTAATTTGCATCTAGAGTGACTGACATTCTGGTTGACAAAAGCCCTCAGCTAGTTACTTTTGCTCACAACAATATGGAATACTGAGACGGAATTTTGTTCTCCATCCCCCTACTTCCTTCCCTTAGCACACGATCAAGGATGTGTTCTCCGAGAAAACAGGAAGTGCTCGGCCCAGGTAAGGTTTCCTCCACACAGCTCAGAAATCATACATGAACAGACTACCTTGCCACTCATCACCTTATTCTCGTAGTTCCGACGATATTCTATTCGCTTCCGTCTTACCTTCCACTGACGGGTAGCGCAAAAGACAAAACAATCTCATTCTCGGCTAGGAAGCTCAATTTAACATCTGCGTCCAGCACCACCTTTAGGTATCGAAATGAGCTTGATTCATTTACCCTTCTTGTCACCCGAAAACGTTTAATAAAGTCATTTAATTGGACACTATGGCTCAATCCTTCCTACGGTGAGGTAGCATTTGACTCAGGAATATCCACCAAGAAGCACTGATGGAATTTTTATGAGAGCGGGGGTACTAACCCATAGTACCGACGAACAAGGCTGAACCGTCTGAGTAAGCGGCGCAGTTCTGACCATGAACTTTCCTTCGGAAAGCTGTAAGATGCGGAAAGGAATTTTTCAGTGGCGATTATTTTGGGGGAGTTCCCGGTGTGACTGGTAGTGATGTCCTCTGTGGTTTGGTGTGTTTTCTGAGGCTTTTGGAGTTTAAGATTTAGTACTGGAAGAACAAGGTATCGGGCATTCCCTGATGAAGCGAGTGTTCCCCTAGGTCTCAGCTGGGATCAGCTGAAAGTTGGATCGAGTGTGAATAAAAAGCGACTTCTGCAATCATGGGATGCTTCCTCGTTTACATCCAAAGAACCTGATTACGTTTGTTTGGCAATGTGACACACTGTACTCCAATCAGTTTGCACAAAACCTGGCTACTTTAAAATGATAAAGGTTTGTCATAATCATTCAGAGTGGATAATGTAAAAGCCAGCGGCAAAACGAACTAGATCTACTGGCTAGTTGGCTGTCAGTCTCGTGCACGTTAACGTTTACCCAATGCCCTCAGAAGAGTAACAAAATCATAAGGGTCGGATTTAAAAGTTATCTGCCATCCCCTATGACTATCACACATTCCTTCTTCTCAAATTCGAAAATTAACTCATAAAAACAATAATGTTTCAAAAAACATTTGCCTGGTTTCGTATCACCTCCCGAAATAAGCTACCAGCGGAAGGGTATATTCGAGCTGACAATACAGACTGATAAGACCCCACGTGTGTATGTATATACACCAACCATAGACCAGGCAATATTCCCCTTCCATGGTAATTAAAAAAGAAACTTACGTTCTCTAAATATAGGAATATTAAAGATGCCAGATGATCGTTACTTTAAATCGATGATGAATCTTCCCCTTGGAAACGACTGCTGTGTAAAAATACACTATCCTTAGCGCCTTCTGTTTCAAGCAATGATAATGGCCATAGGTTTCAGCATGATCGAAGAGTTTATGAAGCAACTCCATTCCCGAGACACCACGATTCTCAGTCCGCAAGGTACATCTATTAGAACACGCTTGGGAATATGCTGATAAAGTCCATCTGCATTTTATTATTCACATTTCCATACAGATTAACAAAGGAAGCGCGTGACAAATCTAAGTCCCACTGTCAGCAACCTAACAAATAGTGGTGTTTAATCAGATGACCTCTGGACCACTCCGCTTGAATTTCTGGCTAAGGCCAGTATGCCACAGTGCCCCACTAAACTTTGAAAACGCACAACGGATGCCTTTGTTGCACCGAAACTGACTAAAACATGCAGCGTTTGGGAATGCACTAACTCCGACGCACTTGTCTCAAAACGAAAAACCTCACAATTTTGCAAAAAAATTCATCAGGAAAATGTTACACTCAGAAAATACACAATTTCCAAATGGCTTTGCTTACTCCGTAGAAACCGAATTTCATCCATGGAGCACTGACGCGAACAAGTCTTCCGCGAAGAGGGGTCAAATATCGATCTCTGCAAAGTTTACTTGCACCCAATCCTGAGCAGTTCATCACCACATCAATTTTATTGGAAGTGGCCCAAGAGTAAACGTCATGCATGGATTCGAACAGAACGGACTGCCCAACGCTCAAAGACACCGGAAATCTAGCGTTTCTCTGAATATTTCCCAACAGGTACGGCAAAAAATATCTTCCTTCAACCGCACAGGTAACGTAACTATACCCTCCATTGAGGCCTTCATTGAATCCAATGGACGAAAGCTGTATATTTGAATGTCATAAATCTAAGTTTCGTACCTCATCTTTATCCACCACCTTACTCCCACAGCATAGTTTTGTGATAAACGGAGATCGGTGTGGTAAATGTTCATAAACATTGTAAAGTGGTAGGAAAAAGGCTCCCGCAAATGCCGCATCCTGACCACGAGCCAGATCCCAGTAATAGGTTTGGCCACGTTTACACCAACGATTGAATGGACATTCAGTACATGCAGCTTCGGAATTGCAGCAAGTCAACCCGGGCATCAATGACGGTTCAGGTCGAAAAACGCCTGCTGCTCCATGACTGATCAGAGCGGAACCCTGCTCTGCTCCAGCCAGCAGAATTTCTGAATCCCTATATTCACTCTACAGCTGTCTTCAGGAGATTTAAAAAAGTCTCACCTGAAGTGCTGTCGCTGTAGATAAACCGATGACCCCACAACCAATGATACCAAACCGAACCATGACTGAAAATAATTTTAAGGTTTGTATTTTCGTCCACTGACAAATTAGGCGTCACAGTTATTTATGTGGAACACGTGTGAGATAATCTCGACAATCATCTTTCAAAATTGTTTAGGGTGCCTTTTTTGAAACAGCAACCTTGAGTGAAGCACTTCCGACAAACTATCCCGCTGAATCAAAGTTACGAGGGGAGACCACTCACCAACCTGGCACAAACTTAAATGTATATATACATATGTCACAAAACTATCAGAAAGGCCAACTAAGTAACCATATTTAAGTCAGGATGAGGCGCAGGCAAACGTGTGCCTTCATCAACTCAATTCCAAATCATTACAGTTATATTTATATAACGTAAGCATGGGAGTCGACGGAATAATTGGTGTGCATTCAGTCAGTTATTCGGTCTACTGGTCAACCAATTAACTGGCTGAAAAAACAGCAAGGAGAAGAAATACGGTGGGTGCCATTTCGTGGGACCTGACGGCATAGGTCGACAACGCGGTCGCGACTGACTTCAGAAATCTTTGAAAGGGGTAACTCCAAGGCACATGTCAACTTCTTTCGCGCGCAAAGCCCAAGCTTCGGCGGTCTCTAACGTTCGGGAACTTGCCGCCATCGATTTGTGATACACCGCTTTGTGTACAACATGAAAGCCGATATTCAGTACCTACTGCAGTAGATAGCCGTTGCACTTGGACTAAGAGGACCACTGGGAGCGTAATCAAGACCAATTTATTCTTGTTCTCGCATCTAAAGACAGTTATAGTTAAGAACTGGCATCTGATTGCATCCACATTGAATTTGGCTTCGTCTTCAGCATCTAATGCTTTACAAACCTTCCCGGCTACAGGGTCACCATTGAAGGGGAGATTATCTAATGGAGTTTTCTTGGCCGTACCTAGCACCTTCTCTGTGGTCTATGCGTAATTCTCGCCGCAGTGTATATAACCATCTGGGTATTCGTTAGTTGATAAGACAGTGACTGCTCTATCAATTCAAGTCACCGTTTCCCGTACGATGGTGCACCACATTATTTCTCTCTCCTCTTTATAGACCAATTGTTTGCCTAATCAACCGACTGAATGACAAAGTGACTGAATATCTCCTAACTGTTCTCCTGACCCTATGCTTACGTCACATAAACACTTTTTTCGATATGTTCAAGGCATGAATGCAGTGGAAAGGACATGTTCCATAGCCATTAGGGCCCACGGCACAGTAGGGGGGAGACCAGCAACATTGACCCTGGAATTTAGGACGGCACAGAACCACATAAGGTCACATTAAGTCAAATGTGGTAACGAGCCGGACAAAGATCAGTTGCTGTCTAGCACCAAAGTGACCGGCAGATCTGGAATTCGAACCTCTGAAGTTTCCGACGACAGATGCTTAATCCAGTTGACCACCTCCGATCAGATATTTGATTGCAGCATCTTGCAAATGGACCATCAAAACATAAAGCGCAATAGAAGTTTAGCCTTGCGTGGCAGTCTTTGAGCTGTCTTTATAGGAAATTTACTGTAGTTTTGTTTCAAGGAACAAAGATATCCAAATGAAATAATTTCGTGGAAACAGAAGCACAATAAAACTGAACCTTTTGTAGGAATGGAATGCCATCATAACCCCAGCCAAGAAGACAGTGCAGTGGAAAAGGAAAATAAACCATGAACGTTGGCTGTTCCTACAATCCCACAAGTCACTGACTTCCCTTCATTAAGAACATGGTCTGCCTGTGGGCCTGGGACAATCGGTCTCCTAGACCAGGGGAGTTGTCCTAGACACCATGACGTTGAACATTTGGTCAGGGGGCTCTGTCGTACACAAAAGCACAGCAAGAAAACTTTGTGGCGACGGTGACGGCTATCTAATTTTACGCGTCTTTTGGGCGAATCAACCAAAGGACCCAAAATATCCAGGTCTTTAATTATAAGAGACCGGAATATTTGACTGTTTCGTTTCTGCTGCAATGCAATGTCACGTAGCGTACTCTTGAAATTTTGACCAGGAGAATGTTTGCAAGACGTAACTCTCGTCCACGTCAATCGGTCTCTCAGCTATTGCCAAAGAAGCATGCCATTTTACTAATTTTAAACGTTCAACCACAAGCGTTAAAGATCATGGTAAAGCAGGATCACAATACTTTCCCACGTATCAGCAACCTAACTTATTTGTCATTAGCACCATTTACACAATTTTCCGTTTCTCGATAGATATTTTTAACTTTTGAGCAATTAGTTCCTTTGAGGTGATAGGTCGGCTTTTTGGATGTCTCCGCTTGCGGCCGCCCGTAGACTGGGATCTACAGCCAGATCTGCATGTCACAAAATCCAGATGTTTTGCAATAGCATATTCTGAAAACCGACTGAAGGCCGAAGCGATCCATGTCCACCAAGATAACAAGTGGACACCGTGGCGGTAGTAGGCTCCTCTTCGTTAATACCGTCTCTTATCGGCGAACATGGTCGAACCACTGTAGGCGACGCCTTTGGAGAAACGAGTCGTTCGACATTCATGCGGTGCTGACGCGGAGCGGCGTTTCAGAGGCTATTTTAATACTAAATTCTCGCTATATAGCAGAGGCACCAGTGGTCGAAACTTTTTCGCCGCTTTATATCGTCTACTCTGTGGCCAGGTTTCACATGCAAACGTAAAGACCGGAAAGACGGTGGCTCGACAAATGCGCAACTTCGTGCGAAGGTTCATTTCGCTGCGAGACCACAATGTTTTCCAAAGTGGCAGGGACGCTCGCTTGGCACAGTCTAACCTCGTCTCTGGTTTTGGCGTTCTGTTAGATACTATAACCCAGGTACTTGAAGTGGTTCGCCAAGGTGTCGCCACTGATGTGGATACAGTATCCCCGGCCTTGCAAATTTATGACGAACGTTGTTTTTTGTGTGTTTGCCTCCAGACCAATAGATACGGCCTCACAACCAATCCACGCTCCTCTCCGAGAATAACTGCCCTTAGCAAGCTAAAAGCCAATGACTTAACAGTCGTAATCAAGTTGTATTCCTCGTACCTTATCGAGGGCATTGTCCAGTCTATGGCGCGGTCGGACAGAAACGGTGACAGTAGACAACCTTGACGAACACCCGAGTCAATGGTGAGTTATGGAGATTCTTCACCGTAGATGCGGACGCACACCTGTGTTGACGAACAGTATGCTCCTAGCAGAACAACGTATTTTCGGACATCGCGTCGCTTCAGAATGCGCCCCAGAATGACTATCTGTCAATGACGTCTGGGGCTGCACGGGATTCGATGAAGGACGCTGGCGCGGAATGCCGGAACTTAAATCGATGTTCTCGAATTCGACGTAGTGTAAGGATCTGGTTAACATAACTTCCTCGATGAGATACAGCGTGTTCGTGGTTCCCGAAAAGCAACAAAGTGATTTCGTTGAACGATTGCAAAGAGCTAATACCTCTGTAGTTTGCACATATGGTCTCGTAGCCCTTTTTTGTTACCGGGAGTAAAAGAAATTTTGCCCAGCCTTTGGGAAAAGTTTTGGCGTCCGAGATACCACGGAACAGTTTATTCAATGGACTCGGCAGAACTGGGAACAAAGACTTGGAGACATCAAGTAACTTCTTGTTTTTCATTGTCGGGACGTCTGAAGTGAATAATAGTTTGTCGAGATGGCAATGATAACGTTCATATTGCTCTACGTCACCTAGCAGTGTTACACAGATGGACGAGATGGGTGGCGACTGAGTAAACGGCCTATCTTCGGAGCTTCTGTTCACATTCCAATATGAAGCGGCCGGTACCTTCGCAAAGCGAGGAAGGTGGAGGTTGCGTCACTTCTAAAGAGGAGCGTATCAGTCGGAAAAGTTTATCAAAATCTCCAACAGCGGCTACGGTTTCTATGCGACCTGCAATTTCACGCCGATATAGTTTTTAGTCACTTTTTGCTGAGCGTGCAGCTTCACACCGAAGATTGTGGCAACTGGGTGAGTTGTGCAGCCATGTCTCTAGCCTCAGCAAAGCGTCTAACAATTTTCGCAAATATCCAATCCTTTGTTTTGCCTAGTTATTCAATGGATGCACTGACAAATGATGCTTTTAATCCGGTCCATATCTAAGCTACCATCTTCGTCGATCTCAGCTAGTTTAGATGCATTCGCGCTTGATAGGGCTCGTAAGCCATCTGGGAACGCTACCTCGGAAACATCGACTGCTGCACTAAAAGATGAAGCCTCGCTCCATCACGGAAAGGTGTGTGGTTTGTGCCTTTAGCGTTTCCCACTATGCTACCGTTGTTGGAGGGTCACATCAGCAGAGTCATCTTTTGGATGTTGAAAACGGGTACTGGTGGTGACTGGTCGATTAAGGTCCGCAAACGCGGAGCAAATGGTCACCATTTTCGCACCCCTGACTGAGGCTTATCTGTTGGTCCCGTGCATCTGTTCCTTGCAGAAGGTATCTTAAAAGGTTGGGTAAGCTTGCAGAGTAGGAGCTTAGACTGCAATGAAGGTTACGTTAAGAGGAGTTCTCCTGAACCGCACCATGACGAACCTTGGAGAAATTGGTTCCCAAAAGATCATGGCGCCGTGGGATCGGCTGTTCATTGCAAACGCAACATCAAGAAGTCCCGCATTACCTTCTGATCCACCATAGTATATCCGGGATGACTAGCCGGTCTAGGGGACTTCAGTTCAGTTTGGACAACCATTAACCTCGCACCAACCTTGCTCTGGTCCTGATTACTACCTCATAGAAAAAAGAAAGAGGAACAGTGAAGATTGACGGCAAAATAGAAAGTTGAAGCATACCGAAGAAGAAAGGTTTCCAATGCAAGAGCCCCACTGACCGCTGCATTCATTCATATCACCCACTGTCTCAAACTGTTGGTTCGGAGGGTTTCATGGACCCCAACCCCTTAGTCGAACGCACTTGCATGAGCAAGACCACTTTTCACCCATGTGATCGACTGGCCGCGTCGAAAAATCTTCCAACCATCACTGCCCCCGCAGAACAGCGTACAATAAGGCAGGCGTTCTTTGGATATGCGCAAAACAGGTCCCAACCACCTTAGCCTCTTCTGATTCAATCCCCATTCTAAAGACTAAACTTTAGGATCCAGTAACTTACGTCTAACTTCTGAGTTAATCACAAAATCCCCGTCCATAGTATAGCAATGTTATGAAGACGATAGTGTTCAAACGCCGAAAGTCTTCGCATATCTACTGCCCTCAATGGAACACTAAAGCAATACCAACCTCAATGCTGCCGTGTAGAGCCAACTTTTGGTCCATAACTGGATGTCAACCCGACGCCACGGATGCCTCAAATTAGTGAGTGTCATTCACGTCTTCTGCATGTGCGCAGATGCCTACTTCGATATACAACCATCAAGTAAGATACAGCTACCCAAGTAACTATATTGGCCCACCTCAATCAGTTTGTCCCCTGCAACAATAAGACTCGGGTTTGAGCCAATCCAGTCCCGAAACAACATTTTGCACTTCGAAGGTATGAAACTCATACTAAACATACGCTATCGTTCAGACAATCCAAAATAACATGCAGCCTACCTGGATCTTCATTCCGCAGCATAGATTCCTTCGCATGACCTAAGCCAGTTAGTTTCCGTGTTGAGGTAATACTAATGCCAATACTTACACAAGAAAACATAGCCATCGCCATAACTACCACAGTGAAAAAACCGAAAAGAAAACGTGAAAGAGGACAACATTGAGGAGTACCACTTCTCATGGTGAACTCGGGTGAAAGATCATCAAAAGCGACAACTCGGCTTTGGATAAATGAAGGGAATTTCTCTGGCACATCCTTCGATGAGAGGTTGTGCCAAAGAACAGCACACGCAAATGAGTTGAAGGCGCCTTTCAAATCGAGAAAAAATAAAGTTTTGGGGTGGCGGTGTGTCCCGCGTTTCGAGGAACTGGCGAAGCCTTTCTACCTAGTATGAGAAGAAATGAAGAGAGTTCATCGAGCCTGGAAACTTCTGCCCGCTAAAGTAATCCCATATTTGACCGTATTTGACTGGGAGGGATCAAGACCCCTCCCAGGGAGTGGCAGTTGTGGCCATCCGCTTAACTACGTTTGCGCATGACCAGCTAAATTGATCTTTGAACTGTTCAACCCAATAATTGAGTCTCTGCTATCTACCATGAATGAGCTCTCCATTTCTATCGCACATAACTTCACTAACAGAAGTTCGTCATCCACCAGTGTCGTTAATAAGTTACCTGAAGCAACTACTAATTTTGTTTCTTCGGCTACCTTAACTTATCAGTTTCCACGGCCTGTTGCCAACTGATGCTGCAGCCGTCGAAACATCTTAATCAGTGTTAGGGAGCTGGCGCTGCTGCTCCATTAGACCCAGCGACCCTGCGAGAACCAGTGTCTCTTAGGGATATTGGATTAAGGACCACGGGCAAAATCCCCTGTCAAAAGCATCGTTTGCTACCGAAGCCCATCTACATTGCTGCTTGTCGGGGTTCTGAATTCGTTTGACAGTTTCTGTTCATAGCTGTTGCGGACACCCGAATCGGACAGATACTGGACGGCCAAACACGTTCGCGATCCGCGACGACGGTTACTGAGCTGTAGCAAAAATCTTATCAAAACCAGTGCGTGGTCCTATTCTACGTACGCAGACCAATAAGATCTACAGTTCTGAACAGAACCACATAAAACGGTAGCTTAGCGTAATATGGTCGATCTGACAAATACTGCCTGATGAGTTAGAGTGCCATATCCCTAAGCGACGCTGACTGTCGGAAATTCGTACCAGACAGAAATAAGTGATTGTCTACAGAAAACTGAGGAAGCTTATCCCCGTTATCTGGTTGCTGAGCAGGTAACGCGTAACGTCTACCTACACAAGCTCCCCATGCATTAAGTTTTCCAACTTGTGCACTAAAATCATCTGCTGGCACTACACTGTCCGAGTCTTTGCTCTCGCAAACAAGTTCGTCACGAAAGTCGTTATTTTGCATGTCAGCCCTACGGTCTGGTGAAGTGTATAACGAGATGAAAAACAAGCTATGATCAACACGCTTATTCTTTCCAACGCCGACTGATCCCTGCAGTCATATATCCCACAAACGACTACCAACCCCGTTCCAACTAAAAGGGACCCTTCAGACTTGCCACGTTGCCCTACAGCCGGAGCTGTTTCGTCTACTGAGATGCATACGGAATATCTTGATGAGACACCAGGCGTAGTAAGTTGGATTACACCACTTGAATCCTGAAGTTGTGTTCCACTGATGCAGCAGATATCATTCAAAAGCGGCTTTATTGTTGGAGTTAAAGACGCCAGTTGGCCAACCTGCATAAGAATGCGCCCAAGTAGTGCAACAGGTGGTTTTCAATCTGTTAGCTCACATTTTCTCAAGTCTCGTCAGCCTGTGAATCTCGGTTCATTCAGTGTGTGCACTTTAATGCAGGCTGGCCAACATGCGTGTTTGGCTCTGGCAGCGAACTCATTTTCGATTGATGTCTGCTGCGTGAGTGAAACACGAATTCAGGATTCGAGTAGAGTAATTCAAATAACTGCACCTAATATCTCATCAGAATCTTTCCCTCACACTGCGGGGAACGAAGCAGCTCAAGCTGTAGGTCAGCGCGGTGTAGGAAGTCTTAAGTGAGAAGGCTGAAGCAGCCTTTCTAGACTGGATCCCAGTCAACAGTCGCTTGTGCGCCATGAGACTGCAGGGGTCAGTCGGCATCCGAAAGGATAGTAGTGCTAAGCGCAGTTTATTTGTTATCTCGGACTACGCTCCAAAAGACTGAGGCACTGACATTGAGAAAGAGGATTTTTACGATGACCTCGTCACCCTTGTTCGGAAGAGCAAGAGCTCTGACATTTTAGTGGTAGCAGGTGACTTTAATACACAAGTTGGAAAACTTGGTACATCGGAATCCTGTTTGGGTGGGCGATGCGCCTTGCCCGCACAGCGAACAGATAACGGAGAAAGACTTCTCCATTTCTGTGCAGACAATAACCTATTGCTATTTAGTACGAATTTCCGACACAGTTCGCGTCGCACAGCGAAATGGCGCTCTAACTCGACTGGTAATCTGAGTCAGATTGACCACATCGCAGTTAGCTACCGTCGGCGCGGTTCTGTCCAGAACTGTAAATAATACTGGACCACGTACGTCAAATCGAACCACGCGTTAGTTTTATTGCGGTTTTTTCTGCAGCTCAACTGCCATCAACGCAGGCCACAAACCCGACTGGCTGTCGAACGCCTGTCTGATTCGGCTGTTCGCACCAGCTACGAACAGAAACTATCCGAGGAACTAAGAACTACGACGAGCAGCAAGGTAGACGAGCAGTGGGATCAAATTAAGCAGGCTATGCATTTGGCAGCAGATTTCGCCTGTGATCCTAGATCTAACGTTCATCAAAGACACTGCATCTTGCAAGGTTTGCTGGATCGAATGGAGCAAAAACACCAGCTCCCTAATTGCAAGGAAGTGAATAAGACGCGTCGACAGCTGCAGCGTCAGTTGACGATAAGCCTTAAGAATGACCGTGAAAATGAGTGGGTTAAGGTAACCGAAGAGATGGAGGAAGCGACCACTTCAGGCAACAGTCAAAGACTGTTTAAGCCTATACGCGACAGCTGTGGGCGGCAAACTTCGGCTAATGAAGTGTGCGATAGGAACGGAGGGCTCATCAATGGTAGACAGCAAAGGTTGGACCGTTGGGCAGAGCACTTCAAGTATCGGTCTAGTTGGCGATATGCTAACGTACTTAGTCCGACTTCTGCAGCTGCGAATCCTTGGGAGGTGTCACTTAACACCCCAACGGAAGTGAAAGTGCAGTCGAATATTCGGCAGATGACGTTGTGTGCCTTTTCGAGTCTGCTGACCACGCAAAACGCGGTAGATAGACTGTTGAGATCGGTTGCTCGGTTTGGCATGTGCTTTTCACCTCCAAAGTGCAAAGTGCTGTTGCAGTACTGGACGACAATAGTGCCGAACATGGTGCTGAGCGGAAAGGAACTCACGATTGTAAACCGTTTCATCTACCTTGGTAGCTGCGTGTCTAACGA